>APFE031618537.1:484169-511997 GCA_000404065.3 Pinus taeda | reverse complement strand
CCGACCTAACAATAATAATATAAAGCCACAAAAATAACAATAGAGGGATTCTATGGGGCACAATAATAACAATATGGGGGCAATAGGGGCACAACAATATAAATAAGGGGTACAACTACCATAGTAATGGGGAAATCACTAGAATTATAGGGACCCAACACAACATGTGACCTTTCACCTTCCTTTTCTCCTAATTTCCATTATTTTCATAAATAAATGTGCCAAAATACCTTTTTGCCTCTTTAATGAATTAGCCATTTCCTTTGCCAATTTCCTTAGCCATTAACAACCAAATGAACACACACTAGGATGTCCTGCCCACCATTCAACTTGGAATACGTGTCCCATAATCCATGGTATTTATATATTTTTACATGGAATTTTCACCAGGACTATTACAAAACCCTCCCCCTTGGGGGAACACCATCCTCGGTGTTCAATGACACCTATAACCATCATGATTGATGAAAACAAAACATACTTCTCATGGAGCTTTATAACACAACTCGTTGCAGTATTTACATTGAAATATCTTCTCAAAATCAAAACATCATGACAACATGACAACATACCGCATACTGGAGCTTTATAACATAGCTCATTACAGTATTTAAAATAACCACATATACATATACACATATGTACATTTTCTCAACCAACAAATAAAATAATATGAATCCACAACAAGGGAATCTAGAGGCTCACACCTCCACCCTCAAAGTAATACTAGGATCCACCTCCTTCCCAGGAAGTCCAAGATCCACTACAAATTCAAATCTGCATTCAATGTCCAGCGCTATAATCCTGCACCACTTGTCCTCTCAATGAACAGTTACCGACACATTGTTTTAGGGTGCACACCCAATGTGCATCTGATTCCATCTGACAATGCTAATGACCAAAACAAATCCATCCGCGACCTTCTCTTCTCTGCTACAGAGTCCCTCAGGAATCTGGTCACCCCTTCCGTGCAGTCACTCACCTTCCAAGTTTCGCTGGCACCCCCATCTTGGGAATTCCATCCCTTGGCAAGGCTTCCTCACATCAGAAGACACAAAACCCAAGGCATATACCTTCCTCAACACATCATACCGGTCATAGCATGCTCATGGCAATCAATGGACACTATTGGGTACCAGTGTCTCACAATGGCCTTGCTCCTCAAGTGCTTTACCACATACTGCTGCATGTTTCAATTCCTTTGCTACTGCTGCTAATTTTTTCAGTCAATTTCAGTCACTCAACTAGGCCTGTTCATGCATTTTTGTATCAAGAACATAACTTCCATTAGATTTAAAATAAATTGAAATAAATTCACATCATACCTCATTGATAGCTTATCAATAAGGTACATTTGCAATCATGTTCGCTTCTTGTCACAACAATTCAAACTAGCATATTTGACCAAATTAGAATATATAAAGATATCACATCAGGTTAGCTCAAACAAAACCATCATAGATCAAACCATAAATCAACCAAAATCATATATAAGATATAATCATCATATACCAGAGTCATAAATCACATGCATAATAAAACTGAAATAAAATGTTGATACTTATCCTTTCATCGATCCTTAGCTTCTACCTTTGTCTTTATTCCATACACACTCCAACTCAATTTCTACATTTGAAAAACACCCAGTACCTTCTCCTCAACCATGTGCACAGACACATAGTTTGCATCACACACATACAACCACATATACCATACAACACCATACAACACATGCACCTATACCTGACATACAACACATACACCTACACCCAATGTACATACGTATACTTACACATTATACATCACAAGACATGCATCCACACACAACGAGTGACGCCACAAAATTCATATACATACACATGATATACAACACAACTCATACATATATACCCGATGTACAATGCCAAACAATACATGTACCCACACAGAGTACAACACAACGAGTACACATGTTGCAATACCATGATTGCATGATGCACATACATAATACCACATGCCCTCAACACAACATGTATGACATGCACACAATACCACACTTGCACCAATACCATATGTACAACATGTACACAATACCACTTGTACACTGCACCACTTGCACAACATGTGCACAACATCACATGTACATGCTTACACCTGCACCATGTGTACACAATGCCACATGTACACTACATCATTGTACAATGTGTACAAAATACCATATGTACACAATACCACACACATGATGTGTACACGACACCATATGTACATAGCATCACATACATGACATGTACACAACACCGCATTCTCATAGCACCTTATGTACAACATGTACACGACACCACATGCTCACAACACCACTTGTACAATCATCCACACAACACCATATGTACAACATGCATGCAGCACCATGTGTACATAGCAATACAAATCCAACTTGTACATAGCATCATCCATATAAAGCATTGCATATCCAACATGTACAGAGCACCATATGCACGCATGCTGCATATACATCATGAAGACATTACAATATGTATACAACACCCTGTATGCAATATTCACACAACCCTATTTGCACCATTCTGTACATAACATTGCATAAATAATATGTACACATGCTATGTATACACAACACCACAAGTGCACACATCATAGATGCAACATGTGCAACATATACAACATATGCACAACAATAGTACCACGCATCTAGAACCACACTGACTATACCAAGCAACCCTACTTCCAGTGTCTTATCTATGCTTGTCTTAGGATGCCGCAAACCACACTACTTTCACTTTGCTGATGTATCCTTCAACATTACCTGTCATAACATAAAAATAGGCATAATACAAGCATACAATATAAATTCATATCCATATGATACTATCCTCGTATATTTGTCGTGACTACTCTTCCACTTGATTCCTCCCGAGACTAGGAACCTCTTCATGTCATTCTCTTGCATAAGAAATCATTCCTCCACAAGAATGATCCCTGACAACCCTATCAGATAGTAACATAGATACATGGATACATACATACATATAAATAAACATCAACATAGAATACTAATGATCTAGTTAGTCAACGACATACATACATACATGTATAGATATAAATATTAGCATTAATAATCATGATCTTGTCAGACAACAACATATATACATGCATATAAAATCATTAGCATAAAATAATCATGGTCATGTCAGACAACACCATTCATACATATATATTCTGTATACATATCTAAACATCAAAAAATCATTATCATAACATAATTACCAGATAACATAAGGTCTAGGTTAAGAGAACTTCCTTATTTATGAAACACAGGCGCAACATTGAGAACAACAATTCCCAATATAGCCAAGGAATATGACACCTTTGATCCATTTACTTTACCTTTTCTGGTTACATTTCTTGTGTTTGCACTGCTATTGTCCATTTACTACAATGGACCCAACTGGTCCAACCAACTGTCATAGTCTTACCTTCCGCTATGCTTACTCATGCACAAATATTCATCTGGATCTTATATCATCCGTTGGGTACCACACATCTCTCTTGATTTCCATCAAATTTCCTCTTTCCCAACCAATTCCCCAGACTCAAAACGTGAAAGGAAAGAACGAAAACAACACAACAAGAAGAAAACCATAAAAATAAATAACAACATGACTCTACAAACAAAGTGGCATAACTATGCACCAGACACAATCAAACTTGCAAATCAAGCATAACAATCGCAAAATACCAAAAGCACAAGACTAAAAACAAACACCATGACTCGATCCCCATGGTTCCCAACGAAAGCTTGACTTGAGCCTTCTTCAATATTTCATGGAAGTCTCTTGCCATGTAATCCCTTGCATCATACTACCATAAACACATAATTTTCAATGCATAAATAAAAATACACCAGTTACCTTATCTTATTGTGCCAAGCATGTTTCTTGCAACTGAACACATCCATGTCATCTCTCAAGGGACTCCAATCCTTTAATAGATCCACCTATAGCTAAAAGACTATCTAATATACCTATCGAGTACATCTTGATGAATATAGCAATTATCCACATAATGTCAGACTAGATTAAGGTTAAGAAGACTTCCTGTAGGAAAATAACTCATTCATTTGGAATTAGGGTTTCCAAACATAGCCAAAGGAATTCTTATCCAACTCCTTTTTACCATTTTACTTTGCTGCAACTATGTCTTACTATGCATTGTCACATCACCCAACTCTTAATGATGTAAACACATCAACTATTACCTTGTCACGCTAATACCAAACATGTTTCCTCCAACTTCTCACACATGTAAACCATATGTTCCAAATATAAAGACAATCATATTTATCAATTTGAAATCAACATTTAACAAAACTAACAATCATGTCATAATCCATAGTCAACTTATAGTAATCAGTCATAATACTACAACTATCACCTACTACACTCAGGTACATAGCAACTGTCTCAACACATATATTTTATTACAATCATCGTAAAACAAGATCATTTGAACACATACTTGATGAGCATATTGCAGCAAGAATGTTGCAACTCCTAGGGCTACCAGCTTTACTTATCAACCCGGGGTTCATACAAACTTGGAGGTGACTGTGCAATATACACAAGTAGAAGCGAAGGTATTTCCTGTTGTCATTGCTCAGCTGGCAAGAGATCCTAGGGGTTCCAAGGCAGACTTCTATGGCGTCAGAAGAAGCTTGATTTTGATGGAAGGAGAGAAAACCTACTCTAGGGGAGAGATAATCTACTATAGAAATGGAGAAAACAACATGCAAGCCTAACTCACTAGCTAATCTATTAAACAACTATGCTGAGCAGAATAAAAAATTACCACTAACCTATTGTTGCTTATCTAGAAAGCATCAAATTAGACTAAGGGGTAAACAATGAAACTAGTTTAAGTCTATGTTTGAGCGAAAAAACAATTAGAGGTCAAAACTGGTGGAAATAGGACATGAAGGAGTGACAAAACATGAGGACCGTTAGATCAGGTGGGGAAAGGCAAATGAACGGACACGATCGGGCAGTAGGAGGGTACGTAGGCAAATGGGCGGACATGGTGGCCTAACAGGATGTACAGCTAGGATTACATTGCATGGGAAGTCGGCAGATGAACAATGGAGAACACGGGCAGAAGAAAATGTGCAAAAGTTGTGTCGGGTGAAGCGATAATCGTCATATCTAACAGGGTAGATCGACGGTGGAGGCTGGAGCATGAAAAGAAAATGTGCGGAAAGGACGAGCGAGTTTGGAGGGCGGTAAGTGGAATATTGCACACCCTCGAAACCATAAATAGTATTTTGAGAATTCACGCGACTAGCCTCCCCAACCAACACATAGCACAGGGAAACTGCCCATATCACGTGCTCTCAGCCTGATAATAGTAAGAAGGGAATCCACACGATATGGCGCGAGGGCCATGGATTCTGGCAAGGAAGATCTACAGCAGAGAGGTGACCAAGCAGGTTGGTGAGCAGGTGCGCGATAACCATCGAATTTGACAAAGTAGATCGACGGTGGAGATTTAAAGACAAAAAAGTCAAACGCGAAAAGGAATTTGAGCGGTGATTGGTCAGGTTTGCTATGTAAAGTGATCAATGGTTAAGAACCATTTGAATGTGAATCAACAACACTTCACTAAGCATTTCAGACTAAAAGAGAATGAATGGGGAATGTGAGTGAGGGCGACTGACAGGGAGGGAGAACCACTAAAGGGGCAGAGCACTTATGAAATGACTCGATGACTGGGTTAAACAACACACCCTTTGTAAAAATCAAAACCCTATGTTTTTGGGGTTGCTATAGGGTTTCTTCCTCACACCATAGTCCTAGAGGGAGTAGGTGAGGTTGAGACACCTGTGAACAACCTTGTGGACCTTTTTCTTTTCCAACCTACTACTTAGATGAAAGCATGAATGGAACAAACTGAAACACAACTACTTTGTTCTACCCTACTGTAATGGACTACAACTATTCAAGCAAATGAACAGGAAACATGAAACTACTTAAGTCAATGAGCAAGAAATCTGAAATATGTGTTGAACCACTGTAATTAAAATTCTTCTATTTAACCAAATGAACAATCAAACCATGCATCTATGCTAGTGTTGTAATGGAAATGAACTACTTAAGTTAATGAACAGAAAGCAGGATTCTATGCTAGGATACAATATAAGAAAGAGGAGCTTTGGCTGCTAGGGTTGGGCCCTAACCCAAGAGCTTCATCCCTTTGAGTTAACTCAGTGTTGGCTCAAATAAAAACTCATCTTCATTATAAATCAAAAACTGTATTACATCAGAACTGTTACAAATCTGAAACTGGACAAAAGTCTGAATACTAGCTAACTAACTGACTGACTATTGGTTAACTGCCTAAAAAAACTGAGGTCCTAAGCCTCTCTATTTATACATCTGAAGTCTCAATGACTTTCCTCAAAATTAGGGAGGTACATCTCCCACTTAATGGTAACTTGTCCTTTCACTTTCACTAGCTCGACTGTCTTCTAGTAGGGAGGCTACTTGTACTTCCACCTGCTTGGTTGTCTTTTAGTACTTCAGATTTGGTTGTTTGTACTTTCAGCTGATGCAGGGATATTCGAATGGATGGGTAGTAAATGAGGAGGATTTACCTCCTGTAATTGCTTTCCCTTGTCCCATTTGAGTTTTTACCAAGGTCTTTTACCATAGTTCCTTGCTTTTACCCTTTATTCCTGCATTACATGCATGTTAGACCACAAAGCAAAATATCCAACTTTAACTCAACTCATAAACAAAATATAATCAAAAGTATGCAATAAGTTGTGAGAATGGTTTGGCTAAGCTAGTTGGTGAATTAAGGCCAATTAAGGCCCATATAATTACTCAATGATGAGACTCATCAATACTCATATTATGCAATTCATCAAACATTCATACCATGATAAATAAATCAACTAGATGACATAATCAACAGTCAAGCACCAAATATAAGACATAAGCAATTGATACCTTAATGTGTGTCAGGGGAGGTGATCTTGTCTGCACAATCAATCTGGTTAGTATGATATAAATTTACAACACATCAGCTCAAGCACTCATAAGATCATGATATCCATAACAATATCTAACTAACATGTTCACATCGTAAACTCATACACATATGCAAAGTCAATCTAGACTAGTATGACACCATATCACAAATATGTCAGTTCATACCTGAATATTGCAACCGTAACCATTTGCATAGGTAAACCAGGTTAACAAAATATATATAACATCAAGATCTTCAAGGCAATGCACATCATCACGCATATGACCAATCCAAATTATAACATCAATATCTCAATGAAATGACCCTAATCATCAAGATCAAGTGAATAGCATATAAAAACAATAATATATATATCATGCTCATCAACAACATAAAACCTAATCGTAAAGCTAACTGTCATATAACAATCAACAAGTTAACCTATAACATAATCATCAACAAAATATAGCATAATCATCGGGTTATGTAATATAAAACAACAATAGAAATGCATACAACTACATGTTATTATCATTCTTGACTATTTGACACATGTGCACATAACTACAATAATCAACCAACATCTATCATGAATGTAACCATAACATCAAATACATGTTCATAAACCTAATGTATATAACCCTAAGGCATATAATAATCCTTAACTTACTTACCTACATGCCAAACATGCAATACATGTATGACGATCTTCTCTTATCCCAAATTCCAATGCCGAAACCTCATTATAATGATCCACATCTCCTACTCTATCTCAACCAACATATTAGCATCATAACATCCAATAGCACTATGATGACCTAAATTAGATACAATGACTTCACAAGGCATGTTCTACCTACTATTCATGCAATACTATAATCAAGGCCATACATGCATAATGATTTCATATAGACATATAACACATAAGTACAAAATCATATACGCATCCTTCTAGCTAGAGTCCAATCATCAATGCGTGACCATATCAACTACAGAAACCATGACTTCATGCATGACAATAACCATTACTCCATTGTACACATTGCCACATGCAACTAACAGTATGCATAAGCAATGCCAAACCAACTACCAATACGCATAACCGCATGTAGTCTAACATAATCAATTAGTTCTTGTAATCAACCTACAAGACTAATGCATGTAATCAAAATATTAAAAATGTAATCTAACATACAAGGATGTAAGTAGGTGCCATAAAATCAACATGTAAGTGACATATAATCCATATGCAACCAGTCACATACGCATGACCAATACATTTCACGAAATCAACATCAATTTCTTCATAACAACCATACTACAACCATAGTCAATCATAAAGCCAATGCAACATGTATATAAGTGTAAGAGACACACATGCAACTAGCATGCATGCATGCCCAATACACATTCAACCCATTCAATTTGAGAGCTGAACCATGCTATGATACCAATATGTAACACCCTCCTCCCACATCTACCCAAGCAACTGGCCAGCTGGGGTAAACATGCGATGAGAGGCCACTATGATAAGATTCAATCTCCTTGGTGACTTTAAGGAAATGGAGTCTATGGAACATCACAAACAGTCATCCAACATCATCCACATAACCTTCAGAAGACAAGTCCACCACTCAGACTACTTGTCCTTGGGTTCTACAACTGTTTGAGAGACTTAAGGGTAGGGTAACGCTCCCTAGACACTGTCTAGGCGATTTAGTTTCAGGAATAACGCTCCCCAGACACTGCCCAGGTGCTTTATAACACTTCCCAGACACTATCCAGGTGAGTTATTTTCAGGACTAATGCTCCCTAGACACTATTGAGGTGCTTTATATTGCTTCCCAGACACTGCCCAGACAAGTTAGTCTCAACACTAATGCTAGCATTCTAGGATTTGAGCCACCTTTTTCAGCCCAGAGCTCGAGACACTACCTAGAATGGAATGATCATTTAGAATTGGTAAGGATACAAAAGAAATAGTATGAACAAAATCATAACTAGACCCCTACTAGCCATGACCAACATTCATCAAACATATCATCAACATGTAACCTACAGGTGTAAACAATAGATTTAAGTGTAGGGATCTCACACTTATCTAAGAATCACCATGAACCATTGTTTCCTCATGTCTTTTGTTGCCTTATCACTTATTGGGTAATAAATACAATATCCATTCAAACACAAGTAAAAACATGCTGAGAGCCAAACATAGTTGCTGCCATAAAATGTACATATAACCAACATAATAGGAACAGAAATACAATGGACATATCAGCCATCAAAATCCATATATATATCAATACATTTTCACACGAAAATCAAGGGAATGAATTTATCGTTAATAATGCAATGAAACAACCTGTGATGGGACTACCATATTCCACCTGACCATAGATTGGCTGAGACAAGTTTCTCTTTAGCCAATCACCCCTATGCCATATTCCAAGCATGAATATGGGACTCATAGAACACGTCCAAAACACTAATCAATGTGGATGCCACCGGAGTTCTCCGCCTACACCGTGAGGAACTTGAGTGCCTCCTAGTCTCTTAGGCTTTACTGTACATCCACAGTCTGATCCAGGTATCACTAGGCCCTACATCGAGACATACTCTCTAGGCCTTATCATGCATTCCATCCCGGAATCACTAGGCCCAATGAGATAAAATCCACCTCTTGGCTTTATTGTATATCCCACCATTCACAGGCAAGGATTCCTAGGCCAACCGAGGCACACAATATGGCTTTATCGCAACCCACAGTCCGGTTTAGGGGTTACTAGGCTAGTGGCTTTGTGCATCCTTAGTTTGGTTCAGGGACCACTACCACCATGTGTTTGTCAATTCGGAGATCCACCCCACTCAGCTTCGAATCCAATTCGGCCTTCCCCCACAAAACACATGAGAGAACCCATATCATCAAAGCTATCAGGAAATGGAAAGGATAGGCTGAAAATACAGTCACACCTAGAAAAACCCATGCCATGGTAGAAAATAACCACATGCAATCCCATGCATGCCAAATTTAGCAAGGAAAATACACATGCAATTTGATACCTACAATGAAGTCTGTTGTAGTTGCTTGATCCTACCTTTCCTACTTGATCTTTGCTTCCTCTTGCCTTTCTTGATCCAATGCCCAATTGCTCCAAGAAACTCTAAGTGACCAAGATTATGAGAGAAAGAGAGAGAGAGAGAATAATGAGAGAGCTCCAAAGATAAATTTACCAAGTCTTACTCATTGATGCTCATAAGCCTTTTTATTAATGAGGCCTCTATTTTCTTCATTTTCCATTATTTTCCTTCGATTTCCTCCTCACATGTAACATGTGACCTTTCACCTTCATTTTCTCCTAATTTCCATTATTTTCATAAATAAATGTGCTAAAATACCTTTTTGCCTCTTTAATACCTTAGCCATTTCCTTTTCCAATTTCCTTAGCCATAAACAACCAAATGAACACACACTAGGATGTCCTACCCACCATTCAACTTGGAACACGTGTCCCATCATCCATGGTATTTGTATATTTTTACTTGGAATTTTCACCAGGCTGTTACAGGGAGCTCCCAACACAGTCACCAACATGAGATATATTAGGTGCAATAACTTACCTTGAGAGAGAGGAGGATGAAGGTGAATCATGAAGAGAGCCTGATTTATCCCTCTATAGAAAAATATACCTAATTAGGGGGAAAATCCCACACCCAAATGATGGCAAAGAAGGACGATGCAACTGCTATTGACAACGATGATTATGACTAGCATTGAAGTTGGAACAACCTTATGCCGGAAAATTAGAAGAAACCCATTGTGATGCTCCTCCAACCCAGGGTTCATGATGTTGGTATTCAACATAATGGTTGCTACTTTCTCTCTTTGGGTGTGCATATTTCTCTTGGATGTTGAGCGTTGTTGTTTCAATTGTTGGGCCAATGATATCTCCTTGGACCTATGTTGTGCAAATTCTTTGGAAATAATGATTTTCTCCTTGAACCATAAGAAAAGCCCCCAAGAAGACCCAAAATTCTCATTGTTTGATGGATATAATTTGAAACGCTGATAGTAGAGTCAGAAAGGAAACTAAAGAAATTATAAATGATATATGATAGGCTGACTTCTAATGCTCAAATCTGCAAGACAATATAAAGCATTGATAAGAATTTCATTTAAAAGGTATCTTCAAGATAAAGCATTATTAGAATTTTACTCAACGGAATCTTAAATAAGAGAGAAAAATAATGCTTACAAGCGTATAAATAAGAATATGCCAAAGTCTTAAATAATTGACATTTCAGTCAATATTTGGCGTTAATATTCTCAAATAATTGAAGAATTGTTTTTGTTCGTGTGCGTAAAAGTATTTCCTACCCTTTAGTTTACCTTGCATATTACAATAATTTGATTTGATTCGAGTCTCTTTTAGTCAAGTAAGGAATCAGTTCAATCATAATTTTTTCACGAAGTTCATTCGCTTCATGGGTATCATGGTTCAAATAAATATTATGTTTTCTATTTCTCTATCATGCTACCACAATTTTAACTTTACTGTTGATATCTACAGTTATGTGATTACAAATTTGAAGTATTTTTAGTTGTTGATACTTATAGATAAACATATTGTACTTTTTCTAGTTCATCACACAATTTCAGGCTTTAGTTGTAGCCTTCGTACATCACGAAGCAGCACTAAAAATAAATCTGCCGGAGTGTGCTCAAAAGGTTATTGTAGTAATATAGTATAATATTAAAATGTGTTAAGCAATAATTTCTCTCTACTACATTTTTGTTCTTGGGAAATAAATTCATTTTCAATAGATAAGTACTTGTCTGTTTCAAATGTGCACTTATTTTATTCTCTATCATTATAAACGATCATCAATATGATATGATTGAAAATTGTTTGTCATGTTTGTCATTTTTCATTGTACTCCTCTAGTGAGATATGATTTGTGTTATTTGAAGAAACTTGCAACTTGGATCAATTTTTTAGGGTTCACCATATTTGGATAACAAGACATTTAGTGTTTGAAGGAGCAACGATTCTTTCACATCCCATTTGAAACTGCTTTAAGTGGATGTTTCATTTGTATACATTTACCTATCCCGGATGGAAAAAGACTCTACAAATAAAGCTTTGATTGTTAGTAAACAATTTTGTTAGAAGATTTTCCATGAGGATCAAATTATTTGTGGATCCATCTTTGGCCTAAATTTTGATGTCCTATGTTGCACATTAAGTAAAAATGCATTTCAATAACAAAGGGTTCACAATAGCTTGTAATTGCATATCAGATAACAACCATAACAAATAGTTCACAAGGCATGTGATGTTAGTATTTTAAGGGAAGATGCCATCACATCAAGCCTAGGACGTAACAACTTGCATCTCAAAACCAACTTTCATATTGATAAGGCTAGTGCGAGTAATTGTGAATGTGAAAATTATTCATCAACACAAGTTTTTGATAATATTAACAAAAATATTGACAACAAATTTGTGAAGTCATGTATCTGAAAAATATTTCTCCACTTAAATCATATCACATAAATATTAACTCTGAAATACTAGCACCATCCAAAATTTCAAGTTTCAACAGTGGATGACTTGAGAAAATCCATTATTTCTAAGCAAATCCCCATCGCTTTCATAAGCTACTACCACACATGAAAATTCAGTGGATATGGTGTGTATGACAAAGATTTTGAACATTGAGAAAAATAGTTTTTATTTTTATTTATTTATTTATTTATTTTATTTTATTTATTTTTTATTTTATTTTTATTTTTATTTTTATTTATTTACTTATTTATTTTTGATATTTTTCAGAAAACATTTCCTATAGTATCATAATATACATAGGTTATGGTTAGAATCTGGTCAATTTCAGAATATTTCCTAAGCTTAAAAAATAAACAAGTATACAAAAACCAAACATGCCAAAATTTTCATTCAGAGAAGAATGCAGATCCACCATTCCTGTAACGGGGAAGAAGGAGAAGCTAGAGCTTGTAGAGGATGCTTCCAATCTTTAACAGAAGCAGATGAAATCCTACTAGAAATAGGTGATAATTTCAATAATGTGTATTGAAATTGTCATCAACACTAGAAATAGGTGACAATTTTCTTTGTTCTATAGAATGTTGTTACTGCTTGGGAGATAAACTTTAAGCCATTCCTCTTCATCTCTCTCGTGTTATTCAAATGGGGTGGGAACTTGCTGATATTATCTTCTATGTACAGTTCTAGCATTTGCATCAGCTTTGTTTGCTACAATAGCTTCCCTAGACAGTGCTAATGGAAATCGCTGATGCAGAGAGCTCCCAACACAGTCACCAACCCGGGATATATTAGCTATAATAGATTTCCTTAAGAGAGAGGAGGATGAAGGTGAATCATGAAGAGAGCCCAATCATAAGGTGAATCATGTGAAAAATAGACCTAATTAGGAGAAAAATCCTAGACCTAGATGATGACAAAGAAGGACTATGGAACTGCTGCTGATAATGATGATTGTGACTAGAACTGAAGTTGGAAAAAACTTCTATAGGAAAATAAAAAGAAACCCATCGTGATGCTCCTCTAACCCAGGGTTCATAATGTTGGTATTCAACATAATGGTTCCTACTCACTCTCTCTGGGTGAGCATCTTTCTCCTGGATGCTGAGTGTTGCCATTTCAATAGTTGGGCCAATGCTATCTCCTTGGACCAATGTTGTGCAAATGCTTTGAAAATAGTGATTTTCTCCTTCTTATCATTACATTCTCCCTCTGTTGGTGTATGGCGAAAAACCAAGTTGGTGTGCCACTACTATCAACCAAGAACCAATAAAATTAACATATATAAATCAAACATACTAAAATATTTAGTAGAAAAGGAGAAAAATGTTTCTAAGACTTCACATAAAACACAAGCTCGAAACTATAATGCATATTATAAGAAAAACACATCTTAAACTATATATAAAACAGTAAAATTTTAAGAAGCACTTACATTGTTTTTAACTTGACCAGGCAGTCATGGCAGCATTATTCTTGACCTGTTTTTGTTCTTGGCCTGTTCACCCGTATAGCTGAACCCAACTAACTCCATAGTGCAAGTAAAATAGAGCAGATGGCTTAGACTAGACCGCACAATAGTATACACAATCAATCTTTCTCTTTCTCTCTAAGCTATCTCTTGCAACAAATTTTTGTATACCCCTGTCTCAGTGTATTTAAACAGCATGCGATGATTATTAAAGGCAATAGATCATCTAGAAAATAAGTTTCAAAACACCACAAAAAAAAAGCCATACAAGGATTCTTGCAGCAAGAGCTCGAGAAGGGCCTCTATGGGAAAGAGTATTAAGTTCCACCTATGCAATGACATGTTCAACCTGTCTCAACATGTTGCAGTAGTTTTGGATCTCAAATACTTCTCCATTGAAATTAACTGTAGATTTGAATTTGGGCGCATGATCAGACCCCTCTCTAATACAGGAGTATGATGGTAGATTGAGAAATAGGGAAAAAGAGAATTTCAAAAGCAAGAGGCCATAATCTGACTCCATCATTCAGCCCTTTATAAAGACTCAATAAATCATGGACTTGTTTCTTATACAGGAAAATAAAACTGCAATCCCTTAAATTAAGCCTTACCTTAACCCCTAACTAGTACCATTCCTGGAAATTGGGGGCGATTGGAAGCAAACCCCATCTGCATTCCTCGAAATTAGGGGCTATTTGAAGCAAAACCCATCCGAAAACAAGGGAAATCAGGGATTTCAATGTTTATTTGGTTTATTTTGCATGGCTAAAATATATTTTTGCATAAGCCATAGCCGTTAGCACTATCTAGGGAAGATATTATAGCAAACAAAGCTCATGCAAATGCTAGAAATGTACATAGAAGAGCATCTTAGCAAGTGCCCCCCCATTTGAAGAACATGAGAGAGATTAAGAGGAATGGCTTAAAAGCTATCTCCCAAGGGATAACAACATTCTATAGAACAAGGAAAATTGTCACATATTTCTAGTATTGATGACAATTTCAATATAGATTATTGAAATTGTCACTTATTTCTAGTAGGATGTCATTTGCTTCTGTTAAAGATTGGAGACATCCTCTGCAACCTCTAGATTTTCTTTCTTCCTTATTGCAGAAATGACAGATCTATGTTCTTCTCTGAATGAAAGCTTTGGTAGGTTTGGTTTTTGTATACTTGTTTATTTTTTAAGCTTAGGAAGTATTCTAAAATTGACGAGATTGTGACCATAACCTATGTATGTTATGACACTAGAGGAAATGTTTTATGAAAAATATCACAACAAAACTACTTTTCTCAATGTTCAAAATCTTTGTTAGACACACCATATCCACTGAATGTTCATGTGTGACAACAGATTTTGAAAGCGATGGGATTTTCTTTAGAAATAAAGGATATTCTCAAGTCATCCACTGTTGAAACTTGAAATTTTGGATGGTGCTAGTATTTCAGAGTTAAGGTTTATGTGATATGATTTAGGTGGAGAAATATTTTTCAGATACATCACTTCACAAATTTTTTGTTAATATTTGGTGTTAATATTCTAAAAAAAATTGTTGATAAATAATTTTCACATTCACAATTACTCACTCCAACTTTATCAATATGAAAATTGGTTTTGAGATGCAAGTTTCTATGTCCTAGGGTTGATGTCATGCATCTTCCCTTGCCATACTAACATCCCATTTCTTATGAACTCTGTGTTGTGGTTGTTATGTGATATGAAATTACAAGCTATTGTGAACTCGTTGCTATGGTATTATTTGTGATGAAATTGCAAGTTATAACTATAGTGGTGAATCCTTATGGTGGTTTATGTATCCAAAGTGTAAAATTTTCTAGTCATTGTGAGCCAACATAGTGTTGAATTCCCCACTTGTATTTCAATTGAGCTTCAAAGAGAGGAGGCTGCATGTAAGTCCCAAATAATTTTGTCATTTCAAATGCCAAAATCTATTGTTTACTATGTAGCCCCTCCAGGCATGTTCTTTGAAATACTTCCCAAAAAAATAAGTTACTGGGAAACAAATGGAGTTATGATTATTGATACAACACTTAACAATTTTGTTTTGAAAAACACATGTACTCAAATTTCTTGTCAGTTAACAACATTGCAACATGCTCTTTGAGCAAAGGAAGATCATTAAACCATTCTTAATCATCTACTAGGTCCCTATACTACTAGTGTAACCCCTTATTGTTATTAGTACAACCCCCTTATTATATTGTTGTGCCCATGTAGTCCCCATATTGTTATTATTGTGCCCTTACATTATTATTGTTATGTCAGCTTTGATTATATTATGACCCCTTAGACTCTTATATATAGAAAGGAGGTTTGGTCATTTGTATCATCCAAGAATTGTTCATTTGTGTAATGTAAAAGAGGTTGCCCCATCGAAAAGGTTGAATTATAAGGCACTTATCTCTCTTTTCTATCTTTTTGTGAGCCGGTTTCATAACATTTGGTATCAGAGCTTTAGATTCTATGGTTTCTCTGCTCCAAACATGTCATCGTGGAATTTTCTCTATAACTGTTTCGCTACGAAGTTTCAGAAGCTAAAAAAAAAAAACATTTGAGAAGAAATCGGTCTGAACATCGAGTCCAAATTTTAGATCTTTTCTCACTATATTTGCAAAGATATGAACTGAGGACGTTAGGGTTTTTGCAAGATCAATAATTTCATCTTAAACAGGACATCATGGAATTGTCGCTATAAAAAATTTCTACGAAGTTTCAGACTCTGAAATTAAAACCCATTTAAGTTTAAATCTTTTTGAAGCTTGAGCCCAAATTTTAGATTTTTCTTCACTATGTTTAAGGATATACGGTCCAAGACCTTTAGGGTTTCTGCAAGCCCCCAAATTACATCCTAAATAGGTGACCTTGGAAAAATCGTCATAACTCTCTCTCTCTCAGCATCTGATTCAAATTTCGTAAAAAGTGACAAAATTCAGATAGACTGTAGTTTTTTTATTATTGTTTTCAGAACATAAGGTCGAAACAGTGACACATAGCACTTCGTACATGTTTGCTCTAGTGAACAAGTCTAAATCAGGTCATCGTGGGAGATTTGACATAAGTCGTCCTTGGAGAATCAAATATTGATTAAACTTATGGGGTTAGAAAGAGGAATCAAAGGGCTACCGGAGGTTGCAATTTCAGACCTTGGAGATCCACAGTTTCAGAGATACGACAGATTCAAGATCGAGGTCCTAAAAGCATGAAAAAGAATGATTCGAATCAAGAAAATAGAAACACCTAGTAATAAAAATAGGATGGATGATTTGAAGAATGCGATCGAATCTAAGATAAATAGTTTTATCTATTCCATGGAAGTTGGTATCGATGATATGAAAGCATATTGGAAGAAATGCAGGGAATATTTGAAGAAAGACATGGAAGGTTTGAAGGAAGGTGGGAAAAAGCTACTACAAGAAAGGCTTCCTAATGGCAAAAAGGTAGTAGAGGAAACTCATGATGAGAACAAAAGTAATGTTAAACATGATTTCATAGAATATAACATTGGATTGAAGACCCAACATATTCCAAAGTTATATATGAGGAAGTTTGATGGCAAGGATCCTGTAACATGGATACTACAGATGGAGAAATATTTTGATCTACATGGTGTACCACTGTTACAAAAGGTACATATTGCATCTTTATATTTAGAACCAAATCAATTTTTATGGTATAAAGGGCTTTGTTCTCATAAAGAACTTGTCTCTTGCTCAATTTTCATGGAAGAAATGATAACACATTATGAGGATACAAAGAGTAACACCTTCTTTAGCCAACTGATAAATCTAAAACAAAAGGGTTCAATGGCAGAGCACATTGAGGACTTCCAAAAATTGAATATAAGGGTAAATGATATTTTAGAGAAGCATAGGATTGAAGTCTTCATAGGGACTTTAAATGATAACATCCAACATGAGGTTCACCTTTGGGAACCTGATTCATTGGAGAAGGCATACAGGTTGGCAAGAAAAATTGAAAGAAAAATTATGGCAACAAGGAAGCCTCCCACTCATAACTATAAAGATAGAGTTGTTGCTCTTATCCATTCACCACCTACAAGGTTGACGCTAAAACAATTGGAAGAAAAAAGAGAAAAAGGGATTTGTTACAATTGTGATAGAAAATACACTAAAGGTCATAAGTGTGCTAAGAAGAAATTAATTTACATAGATGGGGAAGAGGAGAAAGAAAAGGAACAAGAAACGTTGAAAGAAGAGGATATACACGAGGAACCAATCCCAGAGAAATATGAAATGAATCTAACCATATCTTGTAATGCATTGATAGGAATTACCACTCCTCAAACTCTCAAGATAGAAGGGCATATCAAGAAGAAAAAGGTAATAACGTTGATTGATTCGGATAGTACCCATAATTTTATTCATTGTAAAATAGCCAAGGAATTGGATTGCTTCCTATATCCAACACCAGAGTGCCAAGTGATGGTTTCAAGTGGAGGAACCATAAATTGCTCTGGAAAGTGCCATAATATCAAGCTATCCATGGGAGAATATGTATTGAATAGCCCAATGCTTTCCATTCCAATGGGTGGTGTTGATGTTGTACTGGGAGTCCAATGGCTACAATCCTTGGGTACAATAGCTTTTAATGTTAAAGAATGTTTCATGAAATTTTATTCAGAAGGAAAGGAAGTTGAATTAAGGGATATCACAAGGAAATAGGGAAAGATAATCAGCTCTAATGGAATGAAAAATCTTCTAAAGAAAGAACAACAAGGCGTAATTTCACAATTATGTTTGCTATAGGTTCCTACATCGAAATCATCTATTTCTCCAGATCTCCAAAAAGGCTTGGACAATCATTCCAAGGTATTTGAGACTCCCAAAGGCCTCCCACCTATTCGTGATCATGGCAATGTTATTCATTTTCTGATAGGAAGTGTTCCTCCAAACATCATGCTTTACATATATCCATATGCCCAAAGGAGTGAAATTGAATGTATGGTTGCATAAATGCTAGAGGTTGGTATAATTATCCAACCAAATTCGATAAACAAAGCAAGGGATGAGTGGAAGAATGACAAAGTAGGGTGGGAAATCATTCAAATGTTGCAGAAGATACCAGTTCAAACAATATCTCCAGAACTTGACGAGGAAGGAAAAATCATATTGGAACCTGGAGTAGTCACAGAAACAAAAACCTGACAGCTACGAAATCGATCAATTTCAGAGTATCTCATCAAGTGGAAGAACTTACCCGCTGAAGATTCCACATGGGAGGACAATAATTTTATAGAGAAGCATCAAGAACTATTCAAGCGTTCAGGACAACAATTTTTGAAGGATAGGGGCATGTTAGGTCCCTATACTACTAGTGTAACCCCTTATTGTTATTAGTACAACCCCATTATTATATTGTTGTGCCCATGTAGTCCCCATATTGTTATTATTGTGCCCTTACATTATTATTGTTATGTCGGCTTTGATTATGTTATGACCCCTTAGACTCTTATATATAGAAAGGAGGTCTTGTCATTTGTATCATCCAAGAATTGTTCATTTGTGTATTGTAAAGGAGGTTTCCCCCTCTAAGAGTCTGAATTCTAAGATGTTTATCTCTCTTTTCTATCTTTTTGTGAACTGGATTCATAACATCATCCTTAAAAAATTCATCAGATTAGGATTTTTTTTCATATAGAAATGTTGTTTAATATCATCTTTCAATGAAATTTTATACATAGATATATCATGTCTTGTACATTATTTTGTGCAAAAGGTTCTTATTTGAATTTTGTTTTGTTCGATGCAACATAATCTCTTTGATTTCTGATACTATGTAGGTGCTGGTTTTGTTTTGAATTTAGAGTGTTGACATTGTTGTTACCTTTGGAATATGACCTAATAGTTTTGATCTATATGACATGAAAATAATTGATATATAGCTAATAGGATGTAACCTTGAAGGGTCATGCCCCTGTATGTGCTCAATGCAGTGGCAATTAATGTGATAGATGAAGAAATCTTTATAATGACATCTATTGAAATGTCAATTACTTAAGACTTGGAATATTCTTAGTTATACACTTGTAAGAATTATTTTTTTCCTCTTAGTTAAGATTCCATTGAGTAAAATTTTGATAATGCTTTATCTTAAAGATTCCATTTAAATGAAACTCTTATCAATGCTCTATATTATCTTGCAAATTCAAGCATTGGAAGTCAGCATATCATATTTCATTTATGGTTTATTTTGCTTCCTTTTTTACTCTTCTATCAGCGTTTGAAATTGTATCCATCAAACAATGAGCATATTGGGTCTGCTTGGAGGCATTTCTTATGGTTCAAGGAGAAAATCACTATTTCTAGAGCATTTGCACAACATAGGTCCAAGGAGATATTATTGGCCCAACAGTTGAAACGAAAACACTCGACATCCAGGAGAAAGATGCTCACCCAGAGAGAGTGTAGCAACCATTGTGTTGAATACCAACATTATGAAACTTGGGTTGGAGGAGCATCACAATGGGTTTCTTCTTATTTACTCACATAAGGCTATTCCAACTTTAGTTCTAGTCACAATCATCATTATCGGCAGCAGTTGCATGATCCTTCTTTTCCATCATCTGGGTCTAGGATTTTTCCCCTAATTAGGTCTATTTCTTCACAGAGGAATAGATCGAGATCTCTTCATGATTCACCTTCATCCTCCTCTCTTTAAAGGGAAGCTATTAAAACTAATATATCTCATGTTGGTGACTGTGTTGGGATCTCTCTGCATGAGTCATTGCCATTAGCACTGTCTAGGGAAGCTATTGTAGCAAACAGAGTTGGTGCAAATGTTATAAATGTACTTATAAGAGTCTATCAGCAAGTGCCCACCCCATTTGAAGAACAAAGATGAATGGATTAAACATTATCTCCTAAGGGATAACAACATTCTATAAAACAAAGAAAATTGTCACATGTTTCTAGTATTCATTACACTTTCAATATAGATGATTGAAATTATCATCTACTTCTTTTAAAGATTTGATACATCCTCTACAACCTCTAGCTTCTCCTTCTTCCCCATTATAGGAATGGCGGATTTGCGTTCTTCTATGAATGAAATCTTTGGAAGGTTTGGTTTTTGTATACATGTTTATTTTTTAAGCTTAGGAAATGTTTTGAAATATAGGAAATGTTTTCTAAAAAATATCATAGAAAAACTACTTCAACCCCATGCTTCCCTCTCTTGTATTTAAACACCCAAGGAAATCCTCTCTCTTGAATCAAGCACTAATAACTCTAATTAAAAAATGGAAATTAGAACTGTTTAGAGTCCACCCCTATGTCATGAATGATTCTCCCCAACCACATTCAGCTTTGGAATTTGGATTGATAAAAATAAACTCCAACTTCAATCTATTTCTTGAAACAAGTTCCCATGATACATCAAGTTGAGAATCAATCTATGAAAATTTGGTATAGGTAACAGTTACTTAAGGCCAAGAAGCAATCAAAAAGGTATGTTAATCTATGAAGAGATGCTTCTATGGTATTTTAACAGTTGTGAAGTAACATATTTATTAGGATTCTATTCTCAACTGGTAACAATATGGTAACAATTGTGATAGGTTTCAAAGCCTTATTTTATACATGGGCACTATTTCGGTAGGTATATTTAGATTCACTCTAAACTTGCATGTTTCATTTTTGGTTATCCCAATTGCTAGGAGAGACTTAGAGAGAAACCTTTTTTGTACATTGAGTACCATCATATGTGCAATAAAATAATGGACTCAGATCCTTTAGTTTCTTGAAAACTAGTACAAGAGGAGCTCGTGTAATAACTTTTCCTACTTTTTGTATCTTTTATGTATGGAGAAAACATCTTTGTCACTTATAACATGTCTATTAGCATCTCAAAGGATCATGTGATATTTAAAATTTATACACCTAATCTAAGCCACTTCACACATTCAAATGAGACTATTCTCAAGGATTAGAGACATTAGAATTTTTGAGATTCTCTAGGTAGAAATCAAGTGCTTGCATGAATCTATCTTGGATTGTCTCCATGTAGCACATAGAGTTTATCAAGAGCACTACTAGGTTCAAGCAAGGGTGTCCTCTATCTCCCACCTTGATTGGGATTTACATCAATGGGATGGAGTTTTCCTTATTGAGTAGACATATGACAACAATGGGTACAATTTTTCATTCCTACTCTTCTTTTGGTTGATGATGTGATCCTTTTGTCTTCTTTCCTCAAGGGTGTGAAGAGACATACAACTGCATTAGCAATTTTTCTATGACCTTCATAGTTGATGGTCAACTTGGGTAAAATTGAGCAATTACGATCTTCAATAGGTAGGAAGGATCTTTGTAGATTATCATTTCTTCCTTAGAGTGAAGGGGATTGATATCACCAACACATATTACATACGTCAGTGTTTAGTTCTTATGCTCTCATTTGAGTTTAAAGCATGTTCAACCTTGGGTCAATAGGGGCTACATTTCTTTTGCCCTTCTTAAGAGATAGTGTTTCTGACATCATTTCTAAGAGATGTCGACCAAGATGGAAATAGTCTTAATTTAATTTCAAACCTAATCAATTAGAAAATTAAAAAAACAGTAAAATCTCTGTTGAAATTGCAATTTGATTTTTACTAGGAATTGAAACAAATCACGCTAAACAAAGTAGAAACAGATGCACATATCTAAAACTCAATTTAAATCACTGTTTATTGTCAAATTTCCTTGAAATTTTGCTTGCTACTTAAATGAACAATTTGAAACTACTTTTCTTTTCACCAAGAAACAAAATTTCTAAATAATAGAAGCATTGTAATGAAACAAGTTAAAGATACAATTACACAAGAGACACTAATTTTCAAGGGAACCCAACTAGGAAAACCCTCTCCTTGTTATGGTATTTTATTGATAGAGTATATGGATCAAATACAAGGAAAATGGTCTATTGAGACCAAATTTGTTCTCCTTCTAACCTAGCCTAAACTTGCTCTGAACTTTACTTGATCACAACTCCTATCCTTTGTGCATAAACAAGTTTGAAATCCTTGCGCACTAGCCTCTCTTCTTGGATCCTAAACTCGTGCACACAGAGCCTCCTATTTTGTAGCAAAAATCTCTTAATATATGCCACTTGGTACTTAATAATATGCACACCACAAGAAAGAAGCTCACACAATTCCTGTGCACTTTCTCACAAACCTGTGAGCTATTATCTTTTCTCACAACCTTGTGCACAAAACAATTGTTGAATTCTGTGCCTTCGTCCTCCTTTTATGTTATTTGATCATGCTATAATTATCAAGTTTATTTTTAGAACTCATTCTTGTGATTGATTTGTTAACTGAGTCAAAATGACTCTTCTAACTTGTCCTTGCCACAATTCTACTTTGAGGTTCTCACTCATTTTTTTTGAAGTATAATTTGGCACTCAGAGAGTCACCTAATTTAGTCTCCAACTATTACATGAACAAACTAACTTGTCCTTTTCCACGAACTCGTAATTGAAAAAATAAGAACACGTTGAAGTATTTATTAAATAAGATACAAGTTAAGAAGACCTTCACTTTCTATTATTTTCAACATTTTTTGTAGGAATTTACAAGGTAAGTTCCTCAAATAGAACACCAAGGGACACCACTCACAAACATATCATAGATCAATACGCCAATATTCTTGACTTGGTTAAAACCCTCAAAGAGGGAAATAGTCCATGACCCGAGCCAACATGGCCACTTCAAGCAATTTATTAATGTAAAAGAAAGAAAATTTACATAAGCTTCTCTCATGAACGGTCACATTACAAATGACCCTCCGTGCTCTTTAAATAGAGATCATGGACAAATCAGGTGTTAAGCCATAGATCAAGTGTCGATAATACCGAGGAGAGAATTCAAACAGTCAGATCAATTCATATCTAGAATATATCATGACTGTCAGATTGTAAGTTACAAAAGTACATAGTAAAGAAACGCACTTTACCTAACTCTACACTAGACCAATTTATACTTAACTATTTCCTATGTGTTAGAATATCCTAACATCCCCCCTTAAGAACAACTTGGGATAGGATTGAAGGATGTACAAATATGACACTATAGGAGAAGGAAGGAGGCATTAGAGCCTATCCCCCCTTAGTGAAAACTTCTTGAACTCTAACCATAAATTGAGGTTTAGTAAACTTCACCTTTGTGAGAGCCTTTGTAAATATTTCTGCAACTTGATCATGAGTTGAACAATGTTTCACTTAAAGAACATGGCCGTGTATGAGCTTTTTAATGAAGTGCATGTGTAGTTCAATGTGTTTGCTACGCTGATGTTGGACTAGATCTTTGCATTGTTGAATAGCACTTTGATTATCACACCAAAGTGTAGTCGGATGTTGCCGTTGAAAGCCAAACTCTGACAGGATCTAACGAAGCCATAGGGCTTCCTTACTAGCTTCTATTACACCACAATACTTTGCTTCTGCTAAAGAAAGAGAAATGGAACTTTGTTTCTTGCAAGCCCATGTAATAGGTCCATAACCAAGACTGAACACATAACCTGTAGTAGACATCCCATCATTAGGGTAACCAACCCAATCAGAATCAGTGAAACCAACCAATAGAGGAGATGCTTCTGCACTATAATGAATCCAAAATTGAACTGTACCTCGAACATAATGAAGTATTCTTTTATATTCTTTCCAATGAATTTCATGTGGGTTTTTCATAAACCGAGAAATAAGGCCAACAACAAATGAAAGTTCAGGATGGGTATGGGTCAGATAAATTTTTTTCCCTACAAGCTAATGGTATAAGATAGCATCAACTTTAGGGGAAGTACAAGTAACTGAAAGTTTAGCTCCAGGCTGAAAGGGAGAAGGGGATGGATTACAATATTCCATGTGAAAGTGGTGTACAATATCACATGCATACTTGGACTAGGAAAGGGAAATACCTTCCTTGGATTGCAAGACTTGAAGACCAAGAAAATAATGCAAGTGTCCTAAGATTGTCATTTCAAAATGCTTTTTAAGGCTGCACTTCACGTGGATTATAAGGTTGGGACCACTACCAATAAGGATAAGATCATCAACATAAAGAACAAGAATGATAAGAGACTTACCCACTTTCTTGGTGTAAACAATATTGTCAGAATGACACCTAGAAAAGCCAGTATGTAAAAGAAAGCTATTCATTTTGGCATACAAAGCCCAAGGGGCTTGCTTGAGACATAAAGGGATTTCTTAACCCGACATACAAGGTTGTAGTCTATTTGTATAAAGCCATGAGGTTGTTCCATATAGATTTCTTCATGCAAGTCCCCATGCAAGAAGGCAAATTTAACATCCATCTGATGGACTTCCCATTTGAAAGAGGCAGCAAGGGAAAGAACAAGGCAAATAGAGTTCATTTTGGCAACACAGGAGAAGGTTTCAATATAGTCAATTCCTTCAACTTGTGAAAAACCCTTAGTAACAGGACGATATTTATGTTTATCAACTCTTAGCTTAAGAATTTGATGTCCAGATTGTATCTCAACAAAAGGCCTTAAATGACAAGAACGTGTTAAATACTTCACTCTTGAGTTTTAAGAATTATACCCAAGTGCGTCTGCAGAAATCATCAATGAAAGTTAGGACATACGTTTAGGTAGAGAATGAAACAACTGGAAGTGGACCACATAAATCACTATGCACAAGTTGTAAAGGGGTTGAGGCATGCCAAGGGGAATATTTTTCAAAACTATCTCAATGATGTTTTCCAAGTACATATCTGGAACAAACACCATCACTGCAAGATACCATAGGAAGACCTGCCACCATATTTTTTCCAAACCGCTCATGCAAAAGTTTGCTCACTTCATCATTATAAGCAACAAATACTGAGAAAGAGTTGATGACCCAAAGTTGTTAAACTTATACAACCTTGTAGAATCATCAGCAATTCCAGTAGATAAAATCTATCTAGGATCTCTTAGGTCCTTAATTACAACATCGTGAGGTGAAAATTCAATGGTTTTACCTTCACCTGAATGAGTTATTTGATATACAAATAGAAGGTTGCAGGATAAGGTTGGAACGCTAATACATCATTAAATTAACCATTGTAGAGATGAATAGTTCTAGTTCCTACAACACTAAGAGATCTATCATCACCAACATATATATTTTTGTTGTTACAATCATTTAAAGAAGAAAACATGGCTTTGTTTTTAGCCATGTGATGAGAAGCTCCAGAATCAATAAGCCACTCATGAGAATGAGAAGAATAAGATACATTTAGTGCATAACCAGATCGGTATGCTTGACAACCACATGCAGAAAGTGTTATTCCTGAAGATGAAGCTGAAGTTGAAGAGTGCTCCAAATGGATGTTATGCTTCTTCATTGTTGCTTCCAAGGCTTCTATCTTCTTAAAGCATTTGTTTTCTAAGTGACCATCTTGATTAAAAAAGTTGCAATGTCTATCAATCTTCTTCCCTTTGTTTTTATTTTCCTTATCATTTCTTTGAATTGATTTTTCATTTTGTTGAGACTGAAAGTGCTTAGGACCCTTGTTTGGTTTAGGACCATTCTTTTTAGAATACTGCTTCTTAGGATTCTTTGAATTTTTTTGTTGCTGGGCTGCTAAGGCTTTCTTAGAAGAGTTTCCAGTATTAAGAAAACCAAGATGTAAGAGTTTTTCTTATTCTCTTATCAAAGAATCACAAAAGGCATAAAAAGAGGGGGACTTGTAGGCGTGTCCTTGAGAAATAAAGGCTTCTTTAGCAGAATGGAAGGTGGAAACAAACACTGAGTAGGCTGGTCCTAACTTAGTGAGAATGGAATAGATAAGGCTACCATCTTCTTTCTTAACCTTAACACCTTCCAAGAGAAGTCTCAAGGTCATAAACTTGGACAAAAAATCTTCAGTGGAAGAAAAAATATTGGGGTCCAATGTAAGCAACTCATTTTTGAGTTGATGGGCTCTAATTTCATTTTTAATTCCAAAAACTTTATTGAGTTGTTTCAATGCTTCACCAGGGGTATCAAGTTCTACGATATGGAATCTAAGGTCTAGAGAAATAGACATCTCTATTAACCCACGTGCTTGATCTTACTTATTTTCCCATTTGACTGCCTTATCTTCATCTTTAGGTTTAGATTCTTGGCCTAAGGCTATTCTATAAAGACCTTTACTTCTAAGTAAATCCTCCATGTAGGACACCCATTGGAAGTAGTTGGTGCTATCAAGAATAACTTGGCATGGACTTTCCATTTTAACAGACAATGAAGTTGTATATGTTGAAACTAAGTGTTCCAAATGGAAAGATCTCAAAAAATTATGTCGATTAAAAAAATGGCTTTGAAAATGGCTTCCGGATGAAGAAGTTATGGCTTTTTGAAGAAAAGTTGTTGAAGATGCCGATGAAGTACGTTAATGTGTGGAGGTGAATGATAACATTATATTTAAAAAAACCTCCCTCTTTCCAAACTTAATCTAATTAGCCCACTTTTACAAAAAATATATGTGACCCACTTTTATAAATAAGTGAAAGTCACTTTTACAGTGGTACTTTATGAACTATCCACTAAATTGTAACTTAAATAAAAGATAAAGTGACTTTAAAATTATAAGTAACTAATTTTTTATAATTGGTGAGAAGAATTTTACATAAAGTAACTTTGAAACACAAGTTACATGTGCTTTTTGAAAAAGTAACTTAACAAAAGAAAGACTTGAACCCAAGACCTTTATTCTCATAAAGTAACCTTGGACCAAGTGAGCTAGTTTAAAAGGTTATTA
>APFE031618537.1:463446-474736 GCA_000404065.3 Pinus taeda | reverse complement strand
GTTCTTAAAATTTCCTGTGATCCTTCCAACAAAATTCTTCCTTATAAATTTCGCACTTTTTCTACTTCTCTTTCTTGGATATAGAACTTGTTGGGTGAGTGAAACAAATGAATCAAACTTCCTCTTATGTATAGCCTTCTTGTGGGTCAAATTTCCCTAATGTAGGACGACTTCATTAGGATAGGACAGACTTGGTGTGGAGGTGACAAATGACCTATTTGACTAAAAAATAATTCTTTTTACACGATACAAAAGCCTAAGAAGTGTCTAATATAATTGAAAATAACTCTTTTTGACTCAATAGAAAACCTAGAAGCCTATAATGGAGGCTTTGACCTAAAAATGATGACCAAAGCATGAAACCCAAGCTTTAATAAGTCATTTAATTGATAATAAATATTTATTTTGACATTCTACAATTACGAATATCAAACCTAGTTACATTCTTCAGCACAATCAACTCCTGGGACTTCAACCAACTCCTACAAGTGTAGTCACATCCAATGGCCTAGTCAAATATTAGTCAAGGATCTCGGTCAAAAATAGTCAAACTGAACCCTCCATCACACATGTGATTGTCCAGTCGAGAAAGATAGACCTAAAAAAAACAGATTTCTCCTTGTTCTGGCTTTCTCTTACATAATGGAGAAAATGAGAGGTCACAATGCCTATTTATACAAATGGAATGGGGTGAAATAACCTGAGGGACATGTCCCTTCATGAGTTAGGCTCACTTGGTGCTCCAAAATTTAATTTTAATTTTAATTTTCTTAGACTGAATTGGAGACGTCTTTGGGATGTAGGAATACCTCTCAATGCTACACAAAAATCAACAATAACTACAAAGGGGATTTGAACAAATAAGAAGGATTATATACTCAACGAGGAGAAAATGACAATTCAACTAAGTAAACCAATAGGAAATAATGAGAATTGAACACTCAACTATATGTATGTAAATAATGGATATTTCCCCCCTTTTCTTTAATAGTTGAATTATAATTACCTCTTAATTAATACTTTAAGGCCCAATCACTAAGGGAATGAATTTCCCAATTCTCCAAATGGAATTTTAATACCCTTGATATATATTACGAGCTCATATATGTTAGTTCACTTGGTGGCCATGCAATCCTTTTCACATATAGCACAATCATATTCTAGATAGGAGAAAAATAGTTACAATAGTTAGGGTCCCCCAAAAATCTAGCAATAAGATTATAGGACATATATACATGCATACATACATACATACATACATTCATAGATAAATAGATATAAAATTCTACACACACTAAACAAATTTTGTAAAATGGGCTTCACTACATGCTAGATTCATACTAAAAATATGAACATTCAAACTTGTGAGTAAAGACCCTAGAGCATCCCGCAAGGTCATGATATCCTTTTTCACTAGAAAAATTGAGTATGTTTTCTTGCACCTTTCCATGAGTGAATAGGGAACAATAGATCATCATTTTAAGTTCCTAAGTATGATTCCTTAGCTCATATATGCATGATTACGAGGTGTAAATTTTATACATTGGGTTAGAGTTGCAAGTAGAAGAATGTGAGTACGTAAATGAATATAGTGACATCATAGCATTAGATGTTTTGAGAAGACTATCACATACTTGATTTTCTTATATTACTTTACGGTTTTAGCTATGATCCCTATCAACAAATCAAGTAATTAGGCTTGCAGTGGTCTCTTCATAAACAATCTTTATTGACCTTTTCATTCAACAAGGGTGTAAAAATGATTATCAATTAATCCATACAGGACATGCAACATCATATTATGCAATATACCAGGTACATTTATAGCTGAAGAATATAAAACTAAAACAATTACAAAGACTTATTTGAAATATTAGACGTGCAACTTAAGAAGGGTGTGCACTTTTCCACTTGACCATAAGACCAACTAAGTCTATCTTACCCATAGTTGGCCAACCCCTATCCAGGCCACAGTACCACCAGGGGAAAAATTAGGTTCTCAAGGGATTTTTTCAGCTGTGGAAGCCACTCTCCTTCATAAGAAAAATATAATAGTCACCCTCTATCCATAGGGCTAGGACTTCCATGAATTGTCGAGATGAATTCCTAGTGGGTTGTAGCTAGGGAAGGGAGATCGTTCTATTCCTACGTAGTCCATTTGTGAACTCCCCTATCATTTCTTTCTCTCCAAGACAGTGAGCATCAAATTTGCAACCCCTTTTTTCCTAGTTAGTGTTTGGGTTTCCCTACCCCAAATTATGAGTCAAAACTAAAATTTAGCATGTACAAACATTCAAGAAAGGTACCTTCTATCACTTTGTAATTTCCTAAGGTTGTGAGAGAAACCTAGAGGTAACCACAAAAACGCTTGCAAAGCTGGGATCTAGCCCTTCCAGCTTAAGAGAGGGATCTCTCTATTGGATTTAGATTTTTGTTTTGAGATATTAGGATAGTTATTGAGTTTTGAGTTTGTTTTTTCAAAGATTTGGTTGAAAATTGCAGGGAAAGTCCATTCGGCATGGAGTCAATGAGTCTTGGGGTGGTCAAATACAAAAATGACAGAATAGATGAACATGGCAATGTAGGCAAGCTTTTGGGATCTTTAGAGCATTTATGGAGTGAATGGGATGAAAAGATTTGGATTTAATTAAACATCGAGAAATCTAGGATGAATTCTATATTTAACATCAAATTGAAAACATAGATATTGTTTATAAGCCAGAGCATAGTGTATTTAAACAAATTCAACCCTTAATCTTCTTTAAACAATAGAGATAGAAAACATATGCAAAACTGGAAAATAACATTTTCACATGAGATGAGACACCACCAATTGCGTGACAAAGGAATCCTAGAACAAACTTTATGTATTAATGAAATTGGTCACTTCAGTACATGCACCACTTACATCAAAAGTTCTTCTTTCTTCATACAAGTTCTAGGCCTTGTTCAACTTTATTACAATATAATTATATACTTTCTGCTAAACTAATATCAGATTCCAAAAGGAACTGATTAAAAAATAATCTATAAAAATTTCTAGAAAAAATATGAGTAATAAACTTAAAATAAAATCAATCACTAGAAATCTGTAGGAAATATGGAACTGCTGGAAATTCTTCAGCCTTCATATCTAGAAATTGGTTTTTAAATGTTGATCCTCTACCTCGGAATCTAGAGAGGTTGAAGTTGTCTTCACAGAACCTGCTAGAAAGGTTGAAGTTGTCTTCACAAAACTTGCTATCTACCCTCTCAAATCTGATTAACTCTACCACATGTATCAACTAGTTGTCCCTTTGAGTTCTATTTCTGTCATTTTTTGGCTTTCATCATCTTTTGAATTACTTCATTATTGTCACAAAAAATTGGGGAAAGGAAAGTTATTTTGAATAATATTTCTAAATATTTTGATTAAACCTGTAAATGAATTTCATAATTAAAATTTCAACATATATATTTGAATGATTTAACAAACCATCTTGTTTTGAAATCCATGTGTTGTTTTTAAATCCATCCCTTGTGTCCAAATCCATGCCTTGTTTTCTCTTCCCATGGATTTTTCAAACCATATCTTGTTTTGCTTTCCAATGGATTTTAAAAACCATGTTAATTTCACTTGTGTTAGCGCTTGAAATTTCACCTCAGGCTGAAAAAGGCAAACCTCAAGGAAACATCAAACCATTCAGCCTCGTAGCTAGCCCTACGGGGCAGGAGAAGGCTCTCTCCCGTCTATCTCGTAGAATCTTCAATTAGGGAGATGACCAACAAGGTAACACTGATATTAGGCTAGTAAACTGATTAGAAAGATTTGATTTGTGGTTTTTAATTAAATAACGAGGTTTTTCTGGGCTGCATGGGCAAAATCACAGTTTGAATAGAGAAAAATAATGAACAACACAGATTATCAACTGAGGCAAGGTAGGCAAGAAATTTAACACCAAATCTAGATTTAAATGGGATGGCAAGACTGGTGAGGAGCTGACAAGGGCAAACAATAACTTTAAATCCTTGTCAAACAGAAGAAAACATTGAACATGAAAAAACTTATAGGCAGAGCATGGCAGGCATGAATTCTTACCTAAACACTTCATTTGTTCAGTTAGAAATGATCATGTAGTGAAATGGAACATAACAGATTACATATGAAACAAAAGGAAAACTAATGCTAACTTTCATACCACAGGAATCTCAGAAGTCAGAACTGCGTAATTTCATTAAACTCTCTGCCAAAAACTGTACACTGAAAGCTCTGTTCTCCAGCACTCTCGGCCCTAAGAAAACTCTCCCCCCTCCCCCCTTACACTAAGAGTTTACAATAAAAATCATACTATCTGTAGGAAACAGATCGACCCAAAACAGGGCCGCTGTTTCAACTGACATTACAAAAATAGGAAAGAGCGTTTTCATCTAGTCTAAAACAGAACCGTGTCCCTAAAAAGCCTCTGATCATTGGCTAATTAAAATATAAATGCTGGAGCGCAGATCCTTATATAATCAGGACTGAAGACATTAGTGAGAGACCGGTTGCTATATTCGGACCCATTACTTTAGTGACAAGTTGTCCATTGCTTGTATTGATGAAATCAATTGGATGCAAAGCTATGCCTTTGAAATTATCACTTATGTAACAACCAATAACTGCAAGGCACTTGGACGGATCCTTTGGATCCCATTTGGCACGAAAACAAGTCAAATAACTATCGACGATCTCATGGCTTGGATAGCGCAAATCACCATAGATAGAATCCTATACACGTATCCGATAATCCTGGCAGGTAGTCCTGATTTAGAGACATTAGGCATTTGAGTTATGTGCCAATTTTTGCTATGGCATTGCTATCACTACTACAATTCTGCCCTTTAGATTATCTTGCAACCGATCAGGATGATGTAGTCGTTCAGGATCCAATCCACAGAGTCTAAACTTTTTGGGTTTTGTTTTAAAACTTCACACTCGGCAATGTTGGAATGTAAGGAGGAGGGTCCTTCAAAAAATGAATTACAACTGCGGACTCGAATTGTAAAAGCCGGTAAATCTTACGACATCACCAAGCCTGTACCTATAGAGCCTAGCAAATGTTATCAAAACCGCTTCATATTGCTGACCAACCTTCACTTCACAGGTTCTGATACTATATAATTAACAGTAGCTACACTTTCACCTAATTTCGAGTCTCCCAGACGCAGATGAAGAGGAACGAATCCAATATTAGGAACCACTGTGAAAATTGTATCTTCTGGTGAGGATGTGTGATCTATATTTCAACCTTCAGTAGACCCATATTCTGGAACCAACAATAGCAAATTAGCCCATGTTTCCCACATCCCATTGATCTCATCCATTATTATGTACAGTAGCTAACTGTGGAAGTAGTATTCTTTTAGATTGAACTAGAAACCTGAAACTGCTAATGATCAATCACTTATTGCTCTTCACCAGATTCAACAAATCCTCAATTAAAACACTCAAAGAGATTCCCTCCAGAAGCGCACAGATCGATCCGCTCCACATGTGACAAAAGCTACTTCAGTTGGGGAATGCTCTAACCAACGTGGTACACCACTATGATTAGAAGGCCAGCGAGAAACTATGTCACCCGTGAGAGTATCCCAGATAATCACCTCCTTGCTTGGTTCATCAATGGACAAGACAAACTGCTCTGTTTGGTTGAAGACTGTATGGCAACGAATCTGTGTGTGTTGAGCTCCAATGATAGCGCGAGTACATTGCGCTGACACACCATCCCATATTTGCACACCCCCATCTTTGGAAGCAGTCACATACATGCTACAATTCGATGAATACCAAACCTGATTTATAGCCCCACTGGCATCTCTCTCCTGCGAGGTTGATGACAAGTAGCATTGAAAAGTATGGACATCGTATAAATGTGCAATATGATGGTCAGTCCCTGCTAAAATGAAGTCTCCAGAAGGGTGGAAAACAACAGATCGAACATTATGTGTATCCTGGATAACTCGATGAGCTCTCCTTGTCCCTGTCCTTGCAATATCAAAAAACTTTATGGTATGATCCTTAGCACTAGATATTAATACAACAGACCGTGGATGGAAATCCAAATCATTGATAGGTTGCATGTGATCATAAAATGTTCAGATAACAAGCCGGAGAGGTCCATCCCTTCCACTTGCATCTGGCATCGGCATTTACCTAACCTTTGCAACCTCAAACAACTTAATTGATGTATCAGTGCTCCCTGTTGCCATGAAACGTCCATCTAGACTAAATCTTGCACATCTAGCAACATTCAAATAGTTCCAATTTGAAGAAAGGCGAGCAATATAGTTATTGAGTTAAAAATTTCCATGAGAACAAGTGAGCCACCTTATGCTCTGAAACATGTCTAGTGTCGTGCTTTGGAAAGCTCTTGGATGTGCCCTTAGATGGTATTTTCTTGGTGGAGGACGAGTAGGATTTATTCATAGTCATTTCATGTAGTCAAATGGGTGCGAGTATTGGCTGAGCTGACTTGTTCCTTGGAGGGACGAATTGGAAGCTTGGAGGAATAAATAACACTTTGATGCACCTGCATAATCTAAATATTCACCACCTGTAACATAACTAAGTGCAACACCCACGAGATCCATAGCGAAATACACAGCCTGTTGTAGCCACTCAATTTCTCTTGAATGAAGCATTTGGTTAAGATATAATTCCTCCAGGGAATCGGCTCTTATGCATAAAACCTGAAGAAGGACATCATGTATCGTGTTGTCATATAGCCATGTCTCCATTAGAATATGTCTCAGTTATACTGAATGTTAATCCATTTTACACATAACACCTGTGCGCATAAGTTCAAAGATCTTTGATGTTATCTGCCATTTGCAATACTTGATTTCCCTCCATTTGAAGCTACTCTAGAATTAATGGGCGTTTTTCCAAGAAGAGATGATAGCCTTTTGAAGAGCTGGAAAATAAATTACACAACACATTTAATGATTTCTTCTTCAAAACAGGGTTTTGAAGAAGAATCAATCTCTGACATGAGACGGATTCTAACATCGGCACCACTTGGGATGGCAGCTGCCGCTCCGTGGAGGTGCCAAGAACCGCAGAACTTTGGGAGAGCAGACAGTGCCTCCACCCATTGGGCAATGGAGTCATCATCAACACAACTCTTGACTTAATTTTCAAACTGAAACTAAACTCAAACTGAAAATAACTTAATAATCTTCAAGAAAACTAAAACATGATGCTGCCCTTATGGCTGCTTATTTATTTACAAAAACTACTCTAATCTGTTGTACAAACAATAGATCAGGTAATACTAAAATGCCAGATTAGCCATTCAAGTAAACCTGAAAATGATGCCGCTTGAGAATGCTTCCTCCAGGACACAAATGCAATTGCTGACAGCCCTTTATGCAAGTAATGAGCCTGGTCACGTACAAGACAGCCTGATCTGTCAATCAGAGTGAAAAACATGTCCATATATGCCGCAATAGGATCACGGAAGACAGACTCTGTTGGATGCCCCAACTCTGCAATGCATACTTCCAGCTGCACATTGTCAATGTAAACCTCTATAGGCAAGTCTATGACTTCTTGTTTCGAAAGAGGAAGGATTTCCAAAAACTTTTTAGGGTCCTAGAAATCATACGACTGAATCTGCTCGTCTAACCATTGAATCTCGTCTTCAATCCTTTCAACAATTAACTCATAGCCACTAGTTTTGAAGACCTTTAAAGATTTGAAGCATTGAAACAAGGCACTGAAAACATCTTCATCAAATTCAGTATTTGCTAACAAATTTCTTATTTCTTCTACAGCTTCACATAGGGCAGGGTTTGCCACATACCCTTCCATTGCATGAATGGATCAGCAAGCATTGGAATTGGAGTCGCCACGTGAATGGTTCAGCCTGCAAATAAATCTGACTGTTGTCCACCATCGGCATCAGATCTACACCTTGATTGCATGTACTGGGACGAGACAATCAACAAGTCGAATGTTCTCCCCAGTGGAGTCGCCAGTATGTTAGCGCTTGAAATTTGACCTCAGGCTGAAAAAGGCAAACCTCAAGGCAACATCAAACCATTCAGCCTCGTAGCTAGCCCTACGGGGCAGGAGAAGGCTCTCTCCGGTCTATCTCATAGAATCTTCAATTAGGGAGATGACCAACAAGGTAACACTGATATTAGGCTAGTAAACTAATTAGAAAGATTTGATTTGGGGTTTTTAATTAAATAACGGGGTTTTTCTGGGCTGCATGGGCAAAATCACAGTTTGAACAGAGAAAAATAATGAACAACACAGATTATCAACTGAGGCAAGGTAGGCAAGAAATTTAACACCAAATCTAGATTTAAATGGGATGGCAAGACTGGTGAAGAGCTGACAAGGGCAAACAATAACTTTGAATCCTTGTCAAACAGAAGAAAACATTGAACATGAACAAACTTATAGGCAGAGCATGGCAGGCATGAATTCTTACCTAAACACTTCATTTGTTCAGTTAGAAATGATCATGCAGTGAAATGGAACATAACAGATTACATATGAAACAAAAGGAAAACTAATGCTAACTTTCATACCACAGGAATCTCAGAAGTCAGAGCTGTGTAATTTCATTAAACTCTCTGCCAAAAACTGTACATTGAAAGCTCTATTCTCCAGCACTCTCAGCACTCAGAAAACTCTCCTCTCCTGTCTTCTCACTAATGAATTTTTTAATACAATAAATAAAATGCTACCCAAAACAGGGGCGCTGTTTTTACTGACATTACAAAAATTATGAAAGGGCGTTTCAACTACTCTAAACAGGGTACAACGTTTCTCTAAATCTTATGATAATTGGCCAATTAAGAGATAAATCTGGAGCAAAAATCCCATGAAATCGTAATTGAGGATCGAAATAGGCGAATTCGTTTCTTTTGAAATCTTTGGAGCGCTGATTAACTGAGGTTATAGATAAGAAAACGAATCCTATCCTTCTGGTGACAGATATCTTTGTTTATTTTTGGCTGAAGTGAAGGGCCAGGTGTCAAGGATGTGCGCCAAATTCTTCTCTGCTCCTTGTTTTGTCTGTCATTGTCTGTTGTGTCTGCACCACGTTCGCTTCCAGCCAGGTCGATAAAAGAAAGCTTCCCAACCGTGTTTTCTCCTTTCATCTCACTGACGTGTCTCTTAACAACCAGCTGTAATATAGCATGAGATCATGAAGACTCCTCATTGGCACCTGTTGAACCAGTACTTCGAGATGCATTTCCCTTTTCAAAATAATCCCTCACAACCTGAACATCTGAGATTTAGAATTCAACCATGCAAACCTGTTGTTGGCCATCCTCCCACATGCATAATTTCAACCAAGGCTTTGACTTATATAATTGGCATCTGCAACTAATGAGAAACTTTTCAAATGTACCACGTGATATATATGCCTGAATCAAAATAGAAATTTTCCCATATTCATCCTCAGGGCTACCTCGCACTTCCAAGGGGCATAACCTGTAGCGTAAAGTTTCTAGCTCATGATGCTCCTCCTCTCTGACCATAATATTGTCAAACTCGGGTGAGTGAGCCACAAGATTTATAAGCTCACTGTCTTAGCATCTCGTTATAAGTCTCAACACTAACATACTGAATGTAGAAGTGGCTAGCTATACGTCCAAGTTCTGTGCCATAAAAGTTGCCACTCTTCTCATCAAACCTGATCATTTTTGCCTTGTCGGGTGCACGAGCAGCATCTGTAGCAAGTGCTCTTCTTCTTGCAAACAATGAAGGATCTAAGCATATGCAACGCCTTCCATTAGCCCTCATAAAGGATACAGTCACCATACAATACAGTAGAAATCTTTGTTTTACAATCTGCAAATTATACTCCAAGCCGTAATTCATATACCTGGCCAGTGTTCTCCCTGTCAACTTGTTTCAAAGCTTCAAAACTCCTCCGGTTTCCAAGGAATTCACTCCTCTTTACTGGGACATAACCAAGATCTAATGCTTCGTTGCTGGCATATAGAAGTCTAAGGCGATCTGCGTGCTTTGAATCTGTATGAATTGCTACTTCTATTTCATCTGGTGACAAGTTTTCCTGGTAAAAGAGTAGATATGGTCTTAAATCTACAAACGTGTGAAGCCTTTCTCACTGAAGAAAGTCCTCCCTGATGGACCCATCTCTCCAAATCGGTCAATTGGAAATAATATTGTCAAAAATGCACCCTTGTAAATTACCTCTCGTTTCTCACTCTCTCTCATTGGTTGAGTTAAAACTGCATCCTCTGAAATGCCACTAAGGGCTTTAGAATGTCTTCCATCATCACGTGCATCAAAGAACATGGAAGTCCGTCCTCTTTTTGTATACTTTTTTCATCATATGCTCCATCTATGGCCAAGGTATTACCACTGCCGCATCCATGCCTATTTGTACTCTTTATCAAATGCTTGCTTTGAGAATCATCCAACATGATGGCAATTTGTCTAGCCAGGTCTGCAGAAAAATGAACAAGTCGCTGCATGAATCTCTCCCTTGTTGTCTTCAATACCCACAATGGCGTTACTAAGTTCGTCACATACCCTATATATTTTTGAACTGATGCTCCCTCACATACAACATGTGTTGCACTGCAGCCAATGAACCAATGATCCACACAGGTTGCACCTTCTCTCCTTGCGGCCCTCAACTACCTTTTTATGCAATTCACTTGACACGTCCGTGTCAATGTTCAAGCAATGACCGGAAAGTATAGATCCTGCAGTTTTAGAGACTTCTTTACCAACATATTGAGAGTGAGATTGCGAAGATATGCTTAGTGACTTGTTATCCTCACGACTGATAGGAGGCAAATAAGAGTATTCAGCATTGGTTATTGCAACAAGTTGAGAAAATTCTTCTAGAGGCAATCCAGGATGTACAACGCTATTCACACTATAAACTGATTCATCCAACCTTGCATTGAGTCTCACACAACTTACAAACCGAGCCAAAGTGACAACAAAAAGGCCCTGTCTCAACCCATGCTTCAAAGCAAGTTCAAATTTACGCCCAGCAAAGCTCTGAACCACATCAAACACATAATCTTGAATTTGTTCTTGAGGATTTTGCAGCTCATAAAATGCATCGTCAGCATTCTGTTTCACAACACGATACTGGATGGAGCAAAATAATTGCACAAAGACATTGTCCTGAAATTTATCTGAAACCATATGACGAAGTTGCTGCCATTTGAAGAGCTGAAGAACAAATTACATAATCTGAAAAGCAACATTTAATGATTTCTTCTTCAAAACCCTGTTTTGAAGAAGAATCAATCTCTGATATGAGAC
>APFE031618537.1:439329-452360 GCA_000404065.3 Pinus taeda | reverse complement strand
AACTAATGGATAAAAACCAGGACGGGATGTCAACTGCGCAGGAGGCACTGGGGGACTAAAGAACGATAATTGATCTATAGTCACAATCCTTCCGTCATGTGGAAAGAAAACCACACGGAAAAGTGAAGAGACAAGGGCCCCCATAGTGTAAACATAGTCAGGACCAAGGAGAAGACTAAAATCTAAAGCACCTTGGGTAACCAGTACGTCGATACAGACGGTTTTGCCTCCCAAAGTAATAGGGAACTTTGGAAGGATCCCTAATGGTTGACTGGTTCCTTCGTCAAACTCCAACAGATTCTGTGCGATCGGCACACGCTGTGGGGAGCCCAAAGCTTGCCAAGTAGTGGAAGGCATAAGACTGACAGATGCACCCTCATCCAAGACAGTGCTACGTACTGCCTTATCATAGGGATGTACTATAATCTGGAAAGGTACATGGGATGGAAGGCAGAAGGCAGTCAAATGAATCCAGTCGAAGGAAACGACTGAACTATTTGGTTGGGGAATCGTATGATTGCCCCCCCGCTCTAAAGGTACCAAAGAAGGACTCTCTGGATCAGCTGGGATAGGAGGGTCGTTTTTGGACTCAGGAGAATCTGACGAGACGAGAAGAACATGAGCATGATGCTCTTCCGAAATAGAGTGATCAACAGGTGGTGAACCCAAGTTAACACTCTCTCCGACCAATGGTTGTTCATGAACAGGCTTAGCACAGCCCAGTTCGGAAAGAGGAGGATGGAAAGAGAAGGATCTAAATCAATCTCTTTGTTGACAGGGAGAGGATATGAAGAGAGCCTCTAATAACCAATGGGGAGTTGGGGTGAAGAAGCTGTAAGACTTTCCAAAACAGCGGAAGCTTTATCCATGAGCGAACAAAGGTGAAGGAGATGGTTGCTTTCACATAGCCTACAGGGGAATCGAATCTTCCCGTGCTTCTTACCATAGCCAGTTGATAGGGTAACATCACCATGAGCTCCAGAGGGTGATGAGGGGCAGGCCGGATCATGATACCATACTTCTAAGATCCTAGGAAGGCCAGGACAAGCACGAGGAAGATGGTCATCCTTGCACAATTTACAAGGAAACTTAACCTTCTGCGAAGGAGCAAAAAGTGGCCCGACCTGAGATGTACTCGAAGCAGTAGCTGCACTTTTAACCTCTCACTTATGAGACTTCTTCTTCTTCGTCTTCTTCTTCTTCTTCTTAGCCACCTGGTTACTTGAATCCCGACTTTCACTAGGCAAAGTAGAAGATGAAGACGTAGAAACAGGCGAAGAAGGGGAGAGGTCCACCTTGGAATCAACATGATGTTGTTTGGGTGGAGGAACAGATTGAGCATTAATTGAGACACTAGGGATCACAAAGGTTGAGAAAAACCAAATAGGCAACCCAACCTAGGAAGGGACAATGTTGCCATGTAAGGAGCGCCAACATTCCCAAAAGGAGGGAAATGACCAGGATTCCCATTAGAGGGGATTCCTAGGTAGGTGAACTACAGAAAAGTTGCCATAAAAATTGAAAAATGCACATGGGGCCGAAAAAGAGTCAATACACACAATCAAACGACCAACAAACAAAATCTAACAAGGCATGTGATCATGGGGAATAAATTTTAAGACACAAGGACATAACATGACCTTTTCATCTTTAAAGAGTCGAGAAAAGTACAAAAAGATGACTCTAGTCACCTTTGAATGTTTAATGAGCCTGAAGTGACAAGTGCTCAGATGAGCCTTTTCTTTTAGGGAGTCCGAAAAGGATCAAAAGTGACTACTCTAGAGAGCTAGGCAAAAGGTTTACCAGAAAATCCGTAAAACTGCATATACACCTTGGCAATCGTATGAAAACCAAGGACTTTCCGTACAACAATCAATCTTCCCGAATGCTGTGTTTGGTGCGTTACGGGTCGTAAGGCGGCAGACACAGCTTCCTGTGGATAAAGGATGATAACCTAGTGGGGTCTCCCCATATACTCGACAGTACGTGGGAGCACAATTCCGTACTAGACCACTATTGAGTCACAGAAGGAGGAATCACCCAACCTTGAGTGGAAACAAAAGTGACTAGGTTTAACGACACCGGAGCACGTCTCTAGCCTAGACCTCTAAACACTGTGTGTTATGTTCCAATGCGTTGTTAGATTCATTCAGTTCATTTTAAAGTTGATCTTGGATTATGTTTCAATTTTTAGGCCTTACCGTATGTAATGTCTCAAAATTTCCTAAATGCAAAGTATATGCCACAATATATCATTTCATTCGATGAATGCTAACTAAAGTAAGGAGAGAGTTTCCATTCACTTCCAATAATGCAAAAAATTGATCACTAAGAGAAAATATAACAAATTCTCTAATGCACTAATTTCATCAAGAAAAACTAATGCAAATAAATTCCAAAACAATTTTTATTTTTATTTTTGTGTGTTTAAAACAAGCATAAAAATATGTAAATTCAAATCAAAGAAAACTGATCCAAATCTACAATTGATTTTTCAGAATGTAAACTATGCAATTGTAATCTATGCACAATTCACTTGAAAAGTATGTAAATGTAACCTATGCACATTTTTCATTCATATTCTGAAAATGAGAATTCTAATTATGCAAGTGTGATCTATGCAAGAGAATTCTCAAACACAAGATTCTAATGTAATCTAAGAACCAATCAAGTGCAAATCAAGAAAATTGGGTGAGAGTTCCAAAGATCAAAAAATAAAAACACTCAAAGGCGATTAACACTCATACACAATTTAGCCCCCCAAAAAGCAAAAACAAAAGCAAAAAGATGAAAAATTGTGAAAAGACTGAGACAAACCTCCAAGTAATGACCAAAGGAAATCAAATTAAGAGTTTCTCAAAAAAGAGACTCAAAACCAATCAAACAAGACTCCAACACACTCAAGCAGTCGAGAAAATTACCTAGAACAAAGACCAAGCTCAGAAGGCTCAAAACCAAGCAAACTTCAAAAGTTCCCAGGCCTGGCGCCACTGTCAGGCTGCAACTAGTGCCTTTCAAGGATTGGCACGGGTTGTATATTAGCAACTAGCGCCAATTGGCATGACCGTTACGCTATAAAAGCGTGCCAGTCAAGTTTTCTATGCAAAAATAAAAAAAAAGCAATCCAAAGCTAGGCCAACAATAACCAGGTAAACCAAGAGGCGAGAAACAACAAAAGAACTCAACCCAGAAGGCTAACCAAGCAGGTAAAAACCAAGAAACAACCAAAAGGACAAGACAAGCTCCCCAGCGGAGTCGCCAAATTGTTGAGGAGGTAAATCCCCTCAATGGACAGAGGCAATCCCTACTAGCCCAGATGGGGTCTAGCAACAATCATACAACGCTACCACGGAAGTTCCTAATTGCATATTAAAGACCAATGATGAGGGCCTACCTGGATTCCAACACTAGTGCTTGTAGAAGAGTTGATGCTCCCATTCCTTTGCTCCTGCCAGTCACGATCCCCACGATCTCCGTGAATGGACACTTGCACATACAAAGAATGACACAAACACAAACATAAAATCCAATAGATGCAACTATATATCAGTCAGAAAGGATATAACTCACCATCATTACAAATAACAATAAGAGTGGAACCATAACAATAGTTGTTTATTAATGATAAACAAAGAAGAATACAACCATAGTTCCGACGTCAAATCCTCCTTTGGTTGGGTGATCAACAACACATGTCTTGCAAAGCTTGTTGGGAATGGGAACAAGCCTCTCTCTCCTTGGTTATTTGGACAAGAATCTCCTTACTTTAGATTTAGCCTTATGGGAATGAAGAAGGCTTCTTGCAGCATGAACTTGACAATTCTCAATCTTTGGAACTCTGGAACTAGCTTGCCAAGGAAAATGGACAAGCTTTTATAGATGGAGGAAGGGGAGTTGGGATCATCCACAATAATCATGGGATTGGCTTCATCACCAAGGAAGCTTCCATGAAAGGTGGCAAACCACTTCCTCTCTATGGAAATCCGTAGCCAAACCACCCAACTCAAGATAGATTCAGCCCAGGAATTTGTTAGGATGAAACTTCTGCCGTTTGTTTGTTAAAAAACACCACTGATTATGGTTGGCGCAAGTGCGACTCTGTGACAGAGCGCCAACTGGTGCGACCTCTTTGGAGGATTTCCCCCATTGGCACGATGGCTGCACTATGGAACCGCGCCAATGGAAAAAGGTCTATTTTTAAGGGTTTTAAGCAGGAGATGTCTTCAGGGCAAATGAAGTTCATGTTCAAGGGAATGCAATGCAAGTGTTTGCAAGTCATGTCACTTCTCATAGGTCCCAGAATGAGTCCTCTAAGATGCGTGAGAGGGGTAACAGGGACAATGACAAATTGTTGTGTAACACCTACATGTTATGACTTAGGGAATATTTAACTTGATTTTATTTACTTTTTATGTGCTAAATCTGAAATTCATATTCATGATGAATTCCAACCATTTGACTTTCCTAGAATTTAGATTGGGATGATCAAATACTTTAGCTTGTTGTGTTCAGTCATCAATACAAATCAACAAGTGAGCAAGTAATTCCACCACATCTTAAGACCATGAACAATAGTGGTGAGTTCTAAGTTAAGCATGACATAATGTTTTTCATGCTCATTGAACTTCCTAGGCTTGTAGCTAATTACATAACCATCTTGCATAAGGACTCCTCCTAGTCTTTTGCATGCATTAGTGAATGCTAAGAAACATTTTTTTGGGTTCACAATATTCAATACTGGCGCATTGGTAAGTAGATTCTTTAGTTGTTGAAAAATATCTTTACACTCCCTTAACTGGGCAAACTTTACTGCTTTCTTCTACAATGAAGTCATTGGGTGGATCATGACAGAGAATCCTTGTAAGAATATCTGGAAATAACTTGGAAATAGCATGAAGGATCTTAATTTTGTAACATTCCTTAGGGTGGGCCAGTTCATGATGTCTGTTATATTGGCAGGATCTATTGTAATCCCTAGCTCAGAGATCAAGTGACCTAGATAATGAATTTGTTTCAGGTAGAAATCACATTTGTTGAACTTATAATATAATTAATGCTTCCTCAGCACATGGAGAACTATCCTAAGGTGCTCCTCATGCTCTTTCCTAGCCTTCAAGTAAATAAGTATATCATTGATGAAGACTATTTTGTTTTTTGTCTAAATACTTATTGAGGATGTTGTTCATTAGGAACATAAATGGTGTTGAGGCATTTAATCCCAAATGACATTACTATGAACTCATAATGCATGCATTGGGTTTGAGAGGTCATATTATGAATATAATCATGCTTGATAATGACTTGGTGATGTATCAATCTCAGGTCTATCTTGGATACTAGGTGGATCCTCTCAATTGATTGAAAAAATCATTGATACACAACAAAGGCCACTTGTTCTTAATATTTACTTTATTCAGTTGATAATAGTCAACACACAACCTAAGAGTGCCATCTTTCTTCTTCACAAATTGGGTTGGTTCTCCCCAGGGGGGACACACTTGGCTTGACCTATCCTTTGTCCAACATCTATTTTAACTATAGCTTCAACTCCACCAGATCAAGTATGCTCATCCTTTACAATATTCGATATACCGATACTAATCCTAGCATGAAATCTATCATGAAATATATATCTTGCTTAGATGGAAATCTTGATATCTCTTATGGAATACATCTTGGAATTCCTAAAATAAAAGATGATCTTTAAGTCCTATTATTTTTTGTCTACTAATTTTCATAGGGGAATTTTGAGGTCTAAAATGGGCCTCCTAAGAAAAATAATAAAATAAGAGTTATGGATTTTTAAAAGAAAACAAATAAAACTACATATTTTTACTTATCTCAATGTATGTTTACTCAAATTTCAATTGTGTGATACAAATGTGTTTTCATTGATGGAAAATGAAAAAGAGATGATGAAATAGGAAGAGATGGTTGCAAGCAAGATGATCAAATAACAAGACTAAATCAAGAATGTAAAAAGAAAAGGTAGCCAAGGTGCAAAGAATTTGAAGCCATTTTTATATTAGTAGAGTGGCTCAAGTGCACCTGGGACCTGCTTGGATGGATAGAGCTTCGAAATATATTTCCAGCAGTGTACGGATGTTTACAAATGGCCTCCTAGATCAAAATTTATTGCAAGTCAAAGATCAGGACTTAAAGAGGTGGAAGGAGCCAAACAAATTAAGGTTCCAAGTCAACAAGGTTCTAATTCAAGTCTATATACTTCTCAACCCCCAAATTAGTCAAGTCTTCAACCTATTTGGAGGCCTTTCCTTTGGGAACTAGTGTTGGTACGTAGTAAGGAAAATGCTTCAACCCCTGACCAATGACCTTGTAGGACCTAGTTGAGCTTCTAGGCGAGTCAGAGTTTGGAAGCAGGAGTAGATGCAAAAAATTATCTGACTCCTAACTATGGACCATTTTTCATTGTTTTAATTTTATAAAGAAAATCAATGAAAAAACAAGGCACGAGATCCTCTTAAGTTGTATGAGTTGACAACATGGATCAATCAAAGGATGACAAAGGGCATGAATTTATTAGCTGATAGAGGTGATGTGGACACATAGGTGGAGCCACATTATTAGATGATGCCATCATGATGTAAGTACAAGTGATGTGGTTGTACGAACCAAAGGATACATGGCATGCATTTTCAACATTTTCAAGTGATCAAGTGAGCCAAATTCAAGTGACACATGGCACCACACGGTGATGATGACGTGATCATGATGTCATTTGGACACATCATCCTGAAAGGGATTCCTTAGAAGGGTTAAAAGGTGTATAAGTAGAGGTATAGAGGATGATTCAACATTGGGAAATGATGGAAGAAGTGGCATAATTGATCACCTCAACAAGCATATGATTGCTCCACGAATATGACTTAAGTCCCATAGAGACACATCATCCCAGAGTAGCCGACACAGAAGAAAATAAAAGGCTCGTGTTAAGGCCTATTTAGGATGACTAGGCTCTGAGACAAGTGGAGGTACGTGATAACATATGGAGTAGAGCCAAATACCTCTACTGAGAAGGCACGTGGAAGGTGGGTTCCCATAGGAACACGTAATCCAAGAGGCACCACCCTCGAAGGTAACATAAAGAGAACAATGCAAATAGCTTCAAGATGAATGGGCTTCAAGACACTATGAGATATACAGTTAGAGTCGATGACAAATGAAAAGAGTGCACGTGGAGATCAAAATCCATCTAGGACACATAATCCTGAAACATGAACCTCAAAGGAATTTTCAAAAGCGCATCGGGAAATAAAAGAAGGGGGTCAATTTTAAGCACCACCATGAGGTTATGTGAAACATTGTGATCGAGGATGCGGAAGGTTTTGCATATATTTATTAAGCCCTCAGGGCTATAGTGCAATGGGACAGACAAAGTAATATCTAGCAGTATTAAGCACTTTGATCTTATATTTTAAGTCTTATGTATGAACGGGTCAACAACACTTGAATTTGGAATTTATGCCATATACAATAAAGGTATAAAAGCCTTAAAACAAAGGCATGAATGAGTTAGAAACATTATTAGTGGCATGGATAGTTTGAAGGAGAATCTAGTAGAATAAACAAATTTGGTGATGCATGAGATTTGAAAATTCTCTACTAATGGCATCGATAGTTTGAAGGAGAATCTAGTAGAATAAACAAATTTGGTGATGCACCAGATTTGAAAATTCTCTACTAAAGACCAGTAAAAATTCCAGAATAACAAAATAAAGTAGTTTGACTCAGATTTTATTGCAAAGAAAGAGGAGGAGAGTTAGAAGACTTAAATATTACATTTAGAAGACTTGATAGAAGCAGGACAAAGGAAAAAATAGAGATTTATGCATGATGTTGATCTGAACTTAACTACAAGTTTAATAACTAAAAATATCAGCTCAAATTCTTTATAAGAATAATCGAATTTGCAATATGTATGCATTATGTTAGTTTTGTTTGTGTGGATGGTGATTTTTGATCAGTGATCGAATATTGTTGAAGTTGATTTTATGGTGTGTGTTTGGTAGTGATTGAGGTGAATAAATTATTTTTTTTATGAAAGGTAATGGGATTAATGATTTGATTTTCAAAATGGTATGAAAGATGAATCATTGAGGTCAAGAAAGTAATATCTTGCAAGTTAGGTTTCGTAGCTCCTTGTAGTAGTGGCTGGTAAATAGTTAGCGGTTGGAGCTCCTTTCAATGGAAGCTGATAAAATAGGGGTTGTAGCTCCTTTCAATTGTAGTTGATAAATGAGGGAGTAGTAGCTTCCTTCTGGTTGTAGTTAGATAACTTTTTAGTAACAAGTAGAAGCTTGGATTTGTGAAGTAAATTGAAGGAAGGTTTGAATAACTTATGTGTTTATTTGTGCCTCTAATGACTTAATCGTGTAATGTTGATATATTTTTTTTTTGAAGTATTCATTGGGGTCCTAGTATATTTTACAAGTGAAAGAAAGTTTTAAAATTTATACAATATTGATTCACCCCCCTCTCAATATTGTCCTAGTTTATAACAATTGGTATCAGAGACAGGGTTACTTCAGGATCATTTTAACACATAAAATAAAGATCAAGGACCGTGGCAAACTAAGAAACATGATACACTAATAGCGCATCAGTGTTCAGTGGAATAAACTATGTGTTTTGGAAAGTAAGGATGAAGACCTATCTTCAATAACTTGAATATAATGTATTGTATGAAATGGAATAATAATATAAAAATCCTCCAACCTTGATTACTATAGATCAGAAGATGGTATTTACATGTAACACTAAAGCTATGAATTCCCTACTTGCTAGCATATTTGAATCAAAACTAGTCAAGGTCATCGACTACTCTATTGCAAAATTTATTTGGGACAAGATGGGGAGATGCTATGAAGGTGATAGCAAGGTAAAACAAGCCAAGTTTCAAGTTTTTAGAATGCAATTTGAGTATTTAAATATGCATGATGATAAATATATTTCAAGTACTTCTTAAGGGTTGATGAGGTTGTGAATACTATAAGAGGTCTTGATGAAGAGTTAAAAGAGACTGTAGAAGTTCAAAATGTGTTTAGATATGTCCCTAAGAGATTCAATCCTAAGGTTTCAACCATTGAGGAGATGAAAAATCTAAATGTTTTGACTTTAGACAAACAACTTGGCACTCTTACTGCTTATGAGATGAGAATTTATAATGGAAATCCTACAACAAAAGAGTCAACCTTCAAAGAAGATAAGAAGCTTAAGGAAGAACATGATGATTCATGTTGTGAATTAGATGAAGATGAAGTTAATTTTGTGAGGAAGCTTAAGAGAGGATCAGAAAAGTACAAAGATAAGTTACCTTTTAAGTGTTTTAACTATGGTAAAGTTGGTGACTATGCCTCCAAGTGTTGTGAAAAGAAGAAGAAAGAATATAATTCGGGAGAGAAGTTCAAGAAAGTTCAAAGGTATAGAAAGAAGTATAATAAGAAGAACTTCTACACTCAAGATGCCAGTTCCTTTGAAAGTGAAGGAAACCAATATTCAAATGAGGACAGAGATAATGAAAGCTAAAACTAACAAACTCTCCTTCTAAATGAAGAGCTTGATCAGATGGAGAAAATTTAGACTTGGGAGATTGTTCATATACCAACAAACAAGAATGTTATTGGAACCAAGTGGGTCTTCAAGAAAAAATAAAATGAATATAGTGAAGTGGTGAGAAACAAGGAAAGATTAGTTTGCAAAGGATATGCACAAATTAAAGGTTTGGATTTTGATGAAACCTTTGCTCCTATTGCTTGATTACAGGAAATTAGAATGTTTTTAGCCTTTGCTAGTTTCAAGAAATTCAAGATATATTAGATTGATTTCAAATATACTTCTTTAATGGATAATTGTAGGAAGAAGTATACATTGAGTAAGCAGATGGTTTTTAGTTGTCATATCAACTTGATTATGTTTTCAAGTTGAATAATTCCATGTATGGTATTAAGCAAGCTCCATGGGCTTGGTATTCCAAGTTGGACAATTAGTTTATTAAGTGTGGTTTTAAAAGAGAAGCATATGATGGTAATGTGTATGTGAAAACTTTTGATGGAAAATTAATAATGGTGGTTGTTATACTGATGATATTATTTTTTCTAGTGATTCAGATCAATTAAATTTCTAGTTTTCAGTTAATACGAAGGCTGAAATTGAGATGTCTATGCTTGGAGAAATTTCTTATTTCCTTGGTTTACAAATTTCACAATTTTCCAAAGGAGTTTTTGTCTCAAAAAAGAGACTATCTCAAGGAAGTTCTGAAGAAATTTGGCATGGAGGAATGTTCTTTGGTAAGCACTCCAATGGTTACCATATGCAAGCTCAACAAGACTAATGAATCAATACAGGTAGAGTCAAACTTTATATAAAATATTATTGGCAGCCTACTCTATTTGATAGCCTTAATACCAGACATTATGTAGGCATTTGGTATCGGTAGAATATTTCAAGTAGCCCACACATAGATCCATATTCTAGAAGCCAAGAGGATTCTCAAAAATATTAGAGCCACAATGTATCATGGACTTTGGTACCCCATAGGTAAATATTTTTCACTAACTATTTTTACTAATGTTGATTGACAAGGTGATGATTTAAATAGAACTAGAGGTGGTGCTTTTTTTATTGGCGAATGTCTTGTTTCATGGTTTAGTAAGAAGCAAGTTTCAATTTATGTTTCTACTATTGAAGTAGAATACATAGCACCCGATTGTTGTTGCAGTCAACTCTTATGGATGAATCAGGCTTTACAAGATGTACAAGTATTATATGTTCAACCTATTCCTATAATTTGTGATAATACATGTTCCATCATATTCCTATAGTTCTTTTCCATTGATATAAAAGGAGGAGAATTACATCAACAAAGGGGGAGAATTACCTCAAACAAAAGAAAAGGGGAGAATAAAACTAAAGAAAAAGTACACCTGAGGAGAAGTGCATCATAAGGGGAGAAACGTACAAAGGAGAAGAAGAAAGAGAAGTGAAAAAAATGAGAAGTAATAAGTACACTTGTCTTTTTCTTAGTTTTGATGTTTTGTTTGATTATGGTGTTGCCATCAATGCCAAATGGGTAGAATGTTAGAAATATGTTGTCATTGATGGAAAAGGAAAAAAAGACGACGGAAAAAAAAGATATGGTTGCAACTAGGATGATCAAAGAACAAGATCAACAAAAGTATGGAAAAAGTAAAGGTGGTCAAGGTGCAAAGAATTTGAAGCCATTTTCAGTTTAACTATGCTCAAGTGCACTTGGGACCCACTTAGATGGATATATCTCAAAAAAAGCTTCCCAACGGTATATAAAAGTTTACAAATGGCCTCCCAAGATCAAAATGTATTGCAAGTCAAAGATGAAGGCTTAAAAAGGTGGAAAGAGCCAAACAAGTCAAAGTTCCAAGTCGGCAAGGTTTAAGTTGGGATTTGATACACCTCGACTCCCGACCTAGTCAGACCTTTAGCCTAGTCAGAGGTCATGTCTTTAGAAGATGGTGCAGGTATACAGTAGGGAAAATGCTCCAACCCCCAACCCCTGATCTTGTGAGACTCAGTCAGGATTCTAGGTGAGTTGGAGTTCAGGAGCAGAAGTAGGTGTACACAATTCTTTGACCCCAACCCCCAATTTATTTTTGTTGTTTTAATTTTATAAATAAAATCAATGAAAAACTAAGGCACAATACCCTCTTCAGCTGTACAATTTGACAACATGGACCAATCATAGGATGACACATGGCATGAATTTATTGAATGACAGAGGTGATGTGGACGTATAGGTGGAGCCATGGTGGTAGATGAATTCAACATGATGTAAGTGCAAGTGACGTGGTAGTATGGACTATAGGACACATGGCATGCATTTTCAACATTTTCAGGTGGAAAAGTGGGCCAAATTATTAGTAACACGTGGCACCATGTGGTGAAGATGATGTGACCATGACATCATATGGACACATCATCATAGAAGGGCTTCCTCGAAAGGGTTAAAATGTGCACAGGCAGAGGCATCTAGGATGATTCAAAACTGGGACAACATGGCAGAAGAAGTGTCATAACAACTCACCCCAATAAGCATATGATGTTGGAAATATGTTGTCATTGATGGCAAAGGAAAAGAATTAATGATGTTGTCATTGATGGAAATGGCAAAGATGAGAAGACTACAAGAATAATGAAGATAAACACATGAATGACAAAGGTGATTCAATACTCAAGGTTTTCCAAGCATATTGGTGAACAATCATGAAGGAGCTAATTGGTGAAATGGTGTAGAGACTTTGAAGTAAATTCTTGGATAGTAGATAATCTCAAATGTCGTGGAACCCATTTAGATGGAAAAAGCTCCGAAATATCTTTCCAATAGTATGTGGAAGTCAAAACATGGCCTCCTAGATCAGAATATATGGCCAGTCAAAGACGGGACCATAAAAGTCAAAGTGTGTAGATCTATTATTGGTGGAGGTGCTTTGGAGCAGGTCTATTTTGGTGCATTTCCAAAGATGGTGGAAAGTTGGCAAAGGTGGTCATTTAATTGTCAAGCATGTACGTTGGTGGACCTAGAGCCACACGTCTCCACTGATACATTAGAGATATTATGTGAGGTCTTGTCACTTGACCGTTAATGTGTAGGGGGGTGGTGCAATGTGTTGAGAAATGTAACTAGTATTCGTATTCATAATTTTATTTGAGTCATGATGTAATGTATTTTTCAAAATAAATAAAACTAAAATCTATTATCAAAGAAAAATTATTTATAAGAATGTGTTTCATGCTTTATTTATTTTTTTTCTAGGTCAAAGCACCCATTGTGTGCTTCTAGGGTGTATGTCTTGAGTCATTTTCCATGTCATCTTGTCCTAGACCACTATTGGGAATCTTGTGTCAAAGAAGAAAAAACATTTTTATGTAAATTAGTCTAATATGACTCTTCCACCAAGTTGGCCTACCCTCCATTCAAGTCAGCCTCATAAAGTGAATTCAACCACATAGAAGAATATGTATAGAAGTGCAACTCGACC
>APFE031618537.1:362149-426857 GCA_000404065.3 Pinus taeda | reverse complement strand
GTCTGCTAGGGCTAAATGGCTAATGTCTAGGTGAGGGGTTGATACAAGTCTGACATCCAGAGACGTCTGGGCAGCCATACTTGTGATAAAATGTGGAAATTTCTTTTATACAGTTCTAGAAGTGAGGTCTGAATGTGTCTGGTTCAGAGATAGGGTATTGGCAACTTGCAGGATAGAGGTTTTGGTATTTTAGGGGGAAATACTCTCAATTTAAAGGGGAATCAGTTAAATTCAATTAATTATTTCTTGAATTCACTGTACATTTTAAACTGAAAGGACCGTTTTGGTTCTCTTTTGAAATACCTGGAATTTATGGGTCAAGATGCAAACTGGTTTTGAATGGTGGCTGCAGAGGGTTCTGTGGCTTCAGTCATGCACTGGAGGGCTGAATTGGGCTTCCAGAGCGTGTTTGGGAGGCAATTGGTGGTTAGAACCGGTTGCAGAAGCTCGAGGGGTGCAGGAAAGCTTAAGACGCTTTCACAAAGAAAATGAGCGAAAAGAGTGAAACTAGGGGTCTATGGGCTTTTAACCAGGAACGGTTAAAAATTGGTGCGAGATTAGATTAGTGAACAATGAATGGTTTTTTTCATTCGGTGAGGGAGTGGTTTCAAGGGCCATCGCACCACTTTTGAGCGATGGGTGGTATTTTCCCGAGAGCACGCGACTTAACGTGGTGCCGCCATGTAACCCAAGGGGACCCGAGTAATACCACCCATATCGCGTGTTCTCAGGTTGGTAAAGGTCGGGAGATGAATGGGAACGATATGGGTGAGGGCCCTAGGATCTGGGGGTTCAAGATCTAATGACCATCGCATGGAGGAGTTGTGTTGTGGGAAATGAGCACGGATACTAGTGGGGCCTGGGGAAATAATTTCACTCAAGTATAATTAATTAATGGATAATTATGGGGTTGAAATGTCAAGAAGGTTTATGAAGTGGGGCCAAGGTTTTGTCGGGAAAATAATATTGTAGTAGAGTTAATAAAGTAATGCAGGAGGGAATAAACTTAGGATAAAGGGTTTTATGGGCTTTTTTTTGGGTTTTTTAGGGAAATTAATCAAAGGCAAAAAAAAAAATTGCATGGGGAAATGGTTTCACACTAGGGAAAAGGGGCTTTTTGTGTGGGGGAATGAATTTGGATGGTAATTTTCTAGGGAATGTGTGAAACCAATGGGGAAGGGTAAAAATGAAGGGAAAAGGGGTTTACATAAGAAATGAAGTGGTAAAAGGGGGAATTAGTTAAGTATGTAGTAAGGGGTGAAATGGAATGTGGGAAGCTAACCAAAGGAACTTATGAGCACCCTTTTTCTTTCATAACTACTCTTGCACACTGAAAAACATGATTAAGCATGGCAAATGTGCTTATGCCTCAAATAGCTTGTATTTCTACAACCTTTCTTCTACTTACCCTTTTACTTACCCTAACATTTTTTCTTCACTTTATTGGGTCCACTTAAGCTAGTAAACCCTTTTCTTTCCTTTTTCTTTTATGAAACAAACTATCTACTTCTAACCTTATATCTTCTAAGGGCTCAGATTAAACTGATGAGCTCCTTTTATTTCTCTACCTATCTACTGATCTACCAAGATTAAACTGTTTGGCTAGATATTTATTCTCTAACTATAAACATGAAATTCAAAGCATGAAGTAGTCAATATTAAACAATTTGACTATCATGGGTTGTGGCATGTATGACAAGCTACACACAACCATTATTTTAAACACACTTTCATGATCTGGTTTTGTTTGGGGTTCATATTTTTTCATTTTTTTGATCTTTTCTTATTCTTTTTATCCTTTGATATTTTTTTTAGGACATACCCTCTTTACATTTTTTTATTTTTTAATATGGAAAACATTTGCAGAAAGCAAAGGTGTGTACAATATTACAAGACTTAACCTCAGCCAATTCAAAATTATGAATCCTATCACTATAGGACTCTAACAATGGCTCCACATGGGGATAGCATTTCCTGGTGAAATGTCAAGAACTCTAAAGATCAGTAGCCTTTGAATTGTGACTATAGTTACCTTGTGAACTGTCCTTCTGTGATTATTCTTTATTGATAGCTATGATAGTAAATCCTTCAACCTTCAAGGCCTTCTCTCTAGGCTTCAACTTCAAAGGATTGCCATCCAATCCAATCTACACTCTACAATGTTATTTATAATGATGCAAAGTAAAGTGAACTATTATTAGTCAGTGGAAAAATACTGCTTCAACATTCTACCATTAACAAGTCCTCTTGGTAGATCTGATCAATCTATCTCTCTTAAGAAAAAGGCATTGTGGCCCCTATAAACATAAATAACATAAGGCCCTTGCCACAAAAAATCAAATTTTCCATGCTTGCCTTTGTCTTCTCTCCTTGAATCTCACTTAAGGACTTTATCTCCTATGTAAAAATCATCTGTTTTAATCTTTTTATCAAAAACCTTCTTGATTTTGTCCTGGACTACCTGTGATCTCACATATACTTCTTCTCTGGTTTGTTGTAGGTGTATGGTCTGATTTATCCTTCTCTGGATAGAGTTTGGTTCCACATGTAATTCTTGGATGATCTTCATCACTAGCACTCCCAAAGATGATGGAAAAAATGCATCCATCCCATATACTAACTGGTAGGGAGATGTGCCAATGGACTTCTTAGTAGTTAATCTATCTGCCCATAAGGCATTGACTAACTTTTTGTTCCATGTCTTTTTGTTATCTTCTAGTAATTTCTTAATGATATTGACCAGGATTTTGTTAGATGATTATGCTATTCCATTACCTTGAGGGTAATAGGTTGATGAGTGGCCAAGGGTGATGTGGTATTTTTTACATAAATCTATCATTCTATTGGATTTAAAGGCAACTGCATTATCAGTAATGAGCTTCTAGGGGAATCCAAATCTGGACAGGATATTATTCTCTAGAAAGGAGTTAATGACAGTGTCTGTGGCTTGTCTAGAAGGTATGGCTTCTATCCATTTGGTAAAATAGTCAGTTGCTATCAGAATCCATTTGTGCTGAGCTGAGGAGGCTAGTTGTATTTCTCCAATTAAGTCTAACCCCCATTGTTGAAATGGCATTTCAGTGGAAATTGGTTTAAGAGGCAAGGGTAAAATTTTTCTCTTTCCCTCCAATATATGGCATTTATGACAGGAGGTCACATGTTTCTTAACATCTGCAAATAAAGTAGGACAGTAAAAACCAGGCCTTAGGATTTTGTCAGTAGTAGTATTCCAGTACAAGTGCCCTCCACAATCCCCTACATGAAACTCTTTCATGATTTTATTAGCTTCATTTTTCAATAAACAATTCAAAAGAATACCACTATGGTCTTTCCAAAACAAATGCATTATCCATGATACAATACTTTAATGACTTCATCTTTAAAAATCTAGCTTTATTTCTTGTTAAACAAGGAGGATCTTGTAAATTTTGTAATACAAATATAATATCTGCATACCAGGATGAATCAGTAAAATTTTCACTGGTCGGTGGAGTTGCCATCTCTTCTCGATCATCAAGGGCACTAATGAAGTTTATATCAAGGGCCTGGAAGTTCGATTCAGCCATGAGTTTGGGTAAACCTTGGCCTTTGATAAGCTTAGTTGGCTTTATCTCTATGACATATTCCAATATTGTGGCAATCCATTTGCCTCTTTTCCCTTCAGGCCCATTTTGTGCCAAAATGTCCTTAACTACATAATTTGGAACATAAGCAATAATGTGAGAATACAGAATGTATAATCTGAAGTCTTTGATAGCCTTTACTAAAGTTAATGCTTGTTTTTCCATAATATTGTATTTGAGTGTGGCATTTCTTAAGGATTTACTAAAAAATGCAATTGGTTGTTCATATCCTTGGTTGTTCTTTTGCAGCAAGGCTACTGCAATGGTGTGTTTTGAAGCAAAAGAAAAAAATATAAAATCCTTTTTAAAATCAGGAATTATTAGGATTGGAGTTTTGGTTAAGGCTTCCTTGATGGCTTCAAAGGATTGTTTAGCCTTCACTGTCCATTTAAGTGTTGAGTCCTTTCTTAGCATGTTATTTAATTCTCTAATTAGTTTTGCTAGATTTGAAGTGAATCTCCTAAGAAAGTTTATCTTTCCTAGAAATGACTGTAACAATGTTCCTAGGATGGGTCATGGTCAAATGGCCTCTATTCTAGCAGGACCTATTCTAATCCCATCTTTAGATATGATATGTCCCAACAATTTTCCCTCTTCCAGACCAAAGAGTGTCCTTTTGGGATTTAAAGAAATCCCAAATTTTCTACATTTGATAAATACTCTTCTCAGGTGGTCTAGGTGTTCATTGTCAGATTTAGAGAAGCCTGTGATGTCATCTTGGTATACTACTAGGAAGTGGTGGATCTCCTTGGAAAAATCTATATCCATAGCTCTTTGAAATGTGGCACCTGCATTCATTAATCGAAAAGGCATCTTCAAATACATGAAGGTACCCCAAGGAGTAGTAAATGCAATTTTAGCTTGGTCCTCAGGTTGAACTAAGATCTGGTTATATCCAGAGAATCCATCTAACAGTGAAATCCTAGATGAGCCTACTACCCTCTATAGGATATGGTCCATTTTTGGTAGAGGATAGTTATCTTTTAGTGAGACCTTGTTTAAATTTCTGAAATCTACACAAAGTATAATTTCACCATTCTTTTTCCTAGTAGTGACTAAGTTTGAAATCCAATCTGAGTATATAATGGGGGCTATAATTTGGGCATCAAACATTCTTTTAACTTCTTTCTCAATAGAGGGCATAAGAACTAGGTTTATTATCCTAAGTTTTTGTTTAAAATGTTTATGATCTTCTTCTAGATGTATTTTGTGTTGGATTATGCTAGTGTCATAAGATTTTAAGTCTTCATAACTCTAGGAAAATACATCCTGGAACTCTTTAAACAGATTGATGTATTTAACCTTTTTCTCAAGAGGTAAGGCTTTTGATATTTGAATGAGTTTTGGTTTATCCTCAGGTCCTATGTTAACCTCTTCTATGTCAGCTCTCAAAGGTTCCATTTTGGGTTTCCCAGATGCATCATTAGAGTCAAACAAATCTTCTAAAGGGACTAATCACTTAGGAAAAAAATTATTTTTCAGATGAAGAATTTCAGGATCATCATTCATTATTTCTTCAATTTCTACATTCTCTAAACTATCTATTTCTACTCTAGTAAATTTAATTGGTTTAGATATATCTAAAATATTTACATCTATGTTGTTTTCTATATTATTGTTTATTGTGCAGTCTGTATCTATCTTCCAATTCTGAAACTCACCTTCATTGTTCATGAAATCGAAAATATGAAAATCCTGGGAGAAAATATGCCAATACTTCAGGTTGTCTGGTATAACAAGCCTATGTCTGACTTATGCAGTGTGCTAATGGTTGTGTTGAAATGGCAATTTACAGGTACTAGCAAAAGTGGCCAGATATTGGGCCTGCATGTTTTGTTTTCTAGGAATGGCAACAAAGTTTGTTTCTAGGAGCTCTTTGATCAAATCTAGGACATTATCCCTATATTGACCAAGCCTAGGATTGTTCACAGAGTATTCACCATTAATCTGTTTATTAATCAGCTCTGAGTCTCCCATGATGGAAACTCTTTTGGCTCCCAGTTTCCTAACCAATTGTAACCCTAGAATTAGGGCTTCATATTCGGCAATGTTATTGGTACACTTGAAGTTCAATTTGAAAGCATGTCCCTCAGCATGATTATTCTCCATATTATGGATCTGCACTCCTACACCATCCCCTAACCTATTGACAGATCCATCAAAGTCTAGATGCCATAGGGACTCATGAAAAATGTTCTCACTGTTAGCTGTTTTGTATTTCAGGTCTTTAGCTATGATTTCCATATTGTCATGTTCTGCATTGTACAAGATAAAAGATTCCATATCTGAATGCATGGAGTATATGGGAAAGTTTTGTGGTTTTTCATCATTACTCACCATGTATTTCATCAAGGTCTCTCTATATAATTTTCTTGGTTGGCCAAAAACAAATATGGTGGCATAAGACATATCTAACTACAAGGATCCCTGTAGTTTTGCTCCCGATGAGCGAGATAGCAGCATTCCATATTTTGGTGGGATGTCTACAACTACTATGTCCATTAGGATACTCTTTGTAGGGCACTGGACAAGAGTTACACATAATTCCATGATCAAACCAAGGCATTTAACTTGGCTAGAGTCAAAAGAAAACAAATCCTTATATGGTCTGGTGATGTCTAGGTTCAGTCTCTCCATGATTGCCTTTGGCATCAAATTATGGGATGCCCTTGAGTCTAACATAGAATTATGTAATATTTTGTCATGAATGTTTAGGCTAATGTAGAAAGGAGGAACTCCCCCTTGCTGATGAATACCATTGGCCTCAGGGCCAAACAATAATTCAGGTTTATCATCATTTAAGTTAACAACATCCTCTCCCTCTCCTATGTTTAAAGTTTCAGTTATCTGTGACCTATAAGATTCATTCTTTACTAATTCAGTCAAAGGAACTGATATATTTAATTCTTTTATTTCAGTTTTGATGTTGAAAGGGAGCTTTGTTTGTTTGCTTGATTTATATCTTCCTTAACATGTGTAGTTTGTGTGTTCTTATTCTGTTTCTCAGTACTAGGCATTTTAGCCTGTGTTTCTACCTTTTTGCCTTGATTTCTCTTATTTTGATTGTTTTCAGTAATTTTCTCTGTTTGGGTCTCAGTGGAGGTTATATCTACAATTTTAGGGGTAGAAGTCTCCGGTGTTCCCCTTGGGAGGATTTGCACTTTGGTAACTAAAGCTTCTTTTATTTTCTTAGTCTGGGTCTGGATAGATATTTTAATGGGAGTCTCATTGTTATTTTTACTTCTTAAGCTATATTGTTTGTGTACCTCATATATAGCTAACTCATATCCTTGTTTAAAATCAAAGGATTCACCAGATTCTAACTGCAACTGTTGTAGCATATATAACTCCTGTTAGACTTCTTGAGTAAGAAAAACAATGTCTTCATCTTCGGTTTCTAGTAAGTTTATCTAGGCATCATCCTCTCCTTCTTGGTTCTATGAATCCTCAACATAGTTCTCTTGGAAGGGAGGCCTAATCTGTTGATCTGGTATAGCAATCTTTCCAGCATTAGGGTTCTTCCTAAAATTGGGGATGGTTGTTGATTCTCCCATTGATTTTTTCTCTCCATGTTTTCTAATCTATCCATTATTCTCTCTAAAATATTAGCTAAAATATCTACCTTTCCATCTGAAGTGGAAGTTTCCTCTTGAAATACAAATTTCTTTTCATTTCTCATTCAAGCTTTCTTGGCTAATGGGTTAGCCTCTACACTAACAACATTTCTTTGCTTTTGTTGTAGTGTTTCATGGTTTCTTTCCCTTAATTGATATGACATGTCAGCGTCAAAACCATTAGGGAATTTAATTAATGCTACGTCAAGTGGAGGCTTAACATTGGTTGGAATTGCATTGTAGAAAGTCTTGAACTGACTCATTAGGAGCTCTTCTAATGTTTTCATATTCAGAAAGTATTTGCAATGGGTTTTTCTTTCTCTCCCATCTATTAATGAATAATCTATAAAAATTAGCTAAGTCTGCAATATGGTTGGAAGGGAAGGCTTTGAACCATACATCCCTAGTTAAAGTTTGGGCAAACAACCTCATTTGGACATCTGCTTCATCTATCGCATGCAACTCAAAAAATTCAAGCATCTTGTTTACATGCTGTTGGACAGTGTACTGACCAGTAGCATCAAACAGGAAGAATTTACTCTGATAATCTGCGGGCATGGCATGGAGTTGTGCAGGTAAAACAAGAGGTGCATATCAGTTTTCCATAGCTGTGATTTTGGCTTGACTAGGGGGTAAAGTTGTGGTGCTTGAGGAAGGACTTGAAACTAATGGAGATGAACAAGAGGATGGTGAATATGGTTGATGAATTACTAGTTTAGGTGATTGGATTGTGGTAGATACAATTGGTGAGGTTATGGTAAAAGAAGGGGTATTTACAGTGAGTGAAATTTGTGCAGAAACTTCAGGGGTAGCAGTGGTAAGGGAAACTGTTTCAATAGATTGTTGAAGGTAAGAATCACCTATATTAATTATCAATTTAGAGGCCCAAGCTTCTATCTTGTCAAAAGTCTCTACAACAAATTGATCTAAATTTGAATGAATAATCCTTTTTGATTCAATGAGTTGAACAAACTCAGGGTCTAAAACTGTTTCATGGATTTCATTCTCAGATTTACTCCTAAATAATGAGAGGTCAAATGACAAATCAAAAAGGATTTCCTCTAAAGTTGACAACTCCTCAAGGAGTGAATTGACTCTGACTAACTGGCCACTACTTGCCTGAGTTTCTGCTATTTTGGGTTTTCTTAGAATTTTGTCTGGATTGTCAACTATAGTTGCAGGTTTCAGATCTAGGTTTTCCCTGGTATAGTGAATCTTCTTGGGAGCTAGAATTTTAACCTTTTTTAACTGTTTTTTATGAAATTTTTCAAAATTAACTTCAAAAAAATTACCTTAAGGGGGTTAAGATTAAATTTAAGGTTTCCTTAAAGTTTTATGAGACTGAGGATCGAAGTCCCAAGTATGGTCACCAGAAATGTTATCACTCTGATATTTATTTTGAAGTTAATGAAGGAAGAAAAGTCAAAGGTAACCACAAACCACTTTTGGAGATCAGGACCTAGCCTTCCTGATGCTCAGAGAGAGCTCTCTCTTTATAATTTAACTTTGTTTTATTTTAAGATGATTTTAGGATAGTCATTGTTTGCACTTAGGTTTTGTTTTGAATTTGGGTGGTGGGATCACTTTACTTAGATGAAAAGAGGTTTGCTTTTACTATTGGGATACGGGGTCAAATGTCAGACAAACAAGACTAGATTCGGTTCTAAAAAACAGTGTCTACAGGGCAAGATAGATGAGTTACTACATATCTCAAAGGCTAAATGGTGCAATGGTTTCAAATCAGATCCAGGGAGAAATTAAGGGTTTCCTAGGCCAGACTCTGCAAGGAATGAAAGAAGTCAGCTGGGATGGGAGAGAAATTAAGGGTTATCAAATTCGGGCATCAGAGGAAAACATGTAAATGACTAACTGTGCAAAACAGAGTGTACTTAAACAATTTCTGAGTGATATCTCCAGTTAATCCATTAAAATTTAGAACAAATTTAAGATTATGAAACACATAAGAAGGTAACAAAATCACACAAAGAAGATACTTCACTGCAAATGGCTCATCTCATGAATGTTGTAGCGAAATGCTTTTATTACTTGCTCCAATCCGTTGACTTGAAAATGGTACAATCACCCTTAGGTTTTAAGATCAAAATAACTCTACAAATGTAAAATAATCCACCATAATACTTTGAATTATGAAGTATTTATACAAAAGGATATACAAAATATCTCAAACTGCATTAAGAACTAATCTAGGAAAAAGAAATATCTTCATGCAAGAAGATAGAGACAACTATTGAACTACTTGTTTGGTGTCCCTGTTATTTAGGTTTTGCTGGCGTTGCTCTTTGATCTTTTGCCCTTTAAAATGCTTGCCTGTTTGGTCTTCATGTTGGATGTTCTCTTTACTTTAACCTTTCATCTAATACACTTTGACCTTGTTGACCTGTCAATATCTTTTTACTTTGTTGTTTTACTTTTTACTATACATTTATATTTTATTGTGTTTTACTATAGTAAATCATTTAGTTTTTCCCATCTTTCCTCATCTGGTAATTGGGTACTGAGCATTTTTCTGTATATTTCATATGCCTATGTATATTTGGAAAAAGTAGGCTTATTAATAAACAAGTGTTTTACCTCATGCTGGAGGTAAAACAAGTTTTCAGAAGTTTGATACAACACTCTCCCTATTGGTAAACCCTTCATGGATGAAGTAATTACCTGTTCTCTAGCCACTTCCTTGATCTTCTTATTGTAATCCTCATGTGTCATTAACTTGTCATTTATTACTAAGGGATTAGGTAATCCCTTTTCCTTCAAAAGTTTGAACTTAGCCATGAACTTGTCAATGGCTAGTTGCATGTTTTGACACTTATCTTCTAAATTCAACATCAAATTCCTCTTAGTGAGGACTTTTCTGACTTCCAAAATTGTATTTGTCCTGTTAGGTATCTCCAGTTCTTGCAACTCATACTTATTCTTGGAGTTGAGGAAGTGAATGATTCTTGCAACTTCCTTTGGCATATCTCCAAGTTCTGTTTTAACCCTTTCGACGGCTTCTGTAGCCTGCTTTACTAAATCAATCTATTCAAAAATAACTTGGATGGATGGCCAAATATCATTAACAGAGTCAATGATATTGGTCCATAGTTGTTCTTTAGCCTTACCTATAGGTTCACTCAATTTCAATTCTTGCTCCAGGCTTTTTATACTTTCATTCATCCTTGTAGCCTTTTGTTGTTCTTCTTTATGCATGATCTAGGCAAGTTTGCAATCTGTCTCCAGGATGGTGACTTTCTCCTTAGGTTTGTTCATATCATTGGTTTGAATGGACATTTCTTCCATTGCTTTGACCAGCCTGTTTGCTTCATCACTTGTGGAGGCTATTGTTGTTGATCATGTTTCTGATGTAGTCGGTGCAGATGTCAGAAGTGAAATGGCCATTGGAGCAGTGGGAGCTAATGCTACTACCAAAGTAGAAGGTACAGTTGTGGTCACTGTTGGAATGATAGTTGCGGGAGCATTATCAATACTAGCTTGTTTGAGCTGGATCAAGCTATCCAACTCCTTCTCCATATCCTTTAACTGGTCATTCAGTTGCAGCACTAAGTCCATCATTTCCTCATGATTGGTCTGGCTTTCTAGAACTTCCATTGTCCGTGGGTGCTGCAAATTAAGAAACTTGAGTTGTTTCTTGAGGGTTGTTATGTCCTTATTCTTATTTTTGATTAGTTTCTCTGTGGCCTTAACATCACTTGGGCCATGGCCCAGTTCAGTAACCAAGTCCTCCAAGGACTTTATCCTGGTGTCTTTAGGCCGTGAAGAGGCTTTATCCAGCTTGAATTGAGTTGTTGCATTGTCCAATGAATCCTACAACTTGTAAGCAGCCATGGCCTTTGTTGTGAGGGTGGAGTAGATCATTTCTCCAGCCTGTTTGTGAACCTCTATCTGATCAATGGGATGAACATCCCTAGCCAAGACCTCAAAATTTGTCTTCTTATAGTCTACTGAGGTCTTTGGTTCCTGGTTTGGTGGTGTGAGCTTGAGGTATTGAGCATATGTCTCTACCTTTAGTCTCTCATTCCTAATCTTTATGATTCAGGAGCATTCAACTCAAGGAAAATCATTGTATTTTAGTAGACATAGGGGTATTTTGTTTCCAAGGGAGTTGGTCTCCTAAGTGTGGATTAATGTAATTATTAATGTTTTGAGTGATTTTAATGAGAGAAGCTAGAATATGGATTTAACTAAATATGGTGAGGAATATTTGTAAATGTTATCGAATGTAGGAGAACATGAAAGAGTTAGGATAGTTGAGAGATTGAGGGATTTGAGAATTAATTTTAAAACTCATATTAGGAGTTAGTTCATGATTTTTATGGATTAGAGAGGATCCTTAGGGGTGAGGAAGAGATTTTAGGAATTTTGTTGAAGAATTTATGGATCTAAACTAGGAATTGGTTTTATAGTCCTTTTGTATAAATGTAAGGCTTAAAGGCATAATCAGGGGTTAGAGAGTTAGATAATTAGTTGGTTAAGCTAGTTAGAGTGTGGTTGTAAGCCTACGGGCAGTGTGAAAAGAGGACACAAATCAGAAGAATCAGGCCAGAGAGACAGAGTCTCTATATGTAATCATTGTTATATATATGTTATATATATATATATATATATATATACGAGATATATACGAGGATTGATTTGAACCTGTATAAATGTGTGTTTCACATACAGAATGATGAATTTGTGTTATCAAAGACTTACATGATATAAATGTGTGCAGGCATAGTTCTGTACAATACACAGAGGTAAAGAATGAGACAGAGGATCGTAATGGATCTTTGAATCCATTCAAAGGATCAAGTAAAGTCCAAGAGGATAGTGATCAAAGGAGCATGCAGAGTTTATGCTCAGAAGGGAGAATGCACATCGGAATATCAAAGACCAGAACCTTTTGAAGAAACCCGAGAACCACAACAAACACTAAAAATAGTGTAAAAATCTAAGTAAAAAGGAAGAGCTGAGAAGTGAAGTATCGATGCACAGTAACCATTGGATTTGGAAGATCAACAGTTAGGATTAAATCGCATCTCGAAATCCTTTTGAAATTATCAAAACCGGGCTTTGGAAAAGTGCGATGAGAGATCATTGATTGATCAAGGACTGTCGAATTGGAACCAAATCAATGGTCATGATCTAATCGCAAATCAGAAATGGCAAGGGCAAGTGACAACGGACCATAGAATTGTGATGTTGCAATGGCTGATACACCGATAGTGATAAAGCACTGATCGATGATCGAAAGCATCAGCAATCGGGGCTTCGGGGCTTCGGAGATCGGAGGAGTAATGTGATAGGCGAAGTAGGCGGACCCGATATCATTATAAGTGCAGTTGAATATGTTTTGAAATCCATTATTGTGTTAATCACATATAGGATGCGATAGAGGCCTTTGTTAATGAAACCTGCAGATGGGCGATACCCGATTGCGATAAAGGCATGCATCAGAAAATGTGTAAAGGCCGTACCAAGGCGAAAAGATATGTTTTATGGTTAAATTCCTTTGAAAAGGATTTATAATGGAAAATAGTGCGGAGATGGAAGGTTTTATGCGTTAACATATATATAACCAATATTAAAGAGGGGAAGGCTATATATATGTGAATAAAGGGTTAACGAAGGTTATAAGGAGTTATAATGTCCCGATAGGAAGGTTTGAATAAAGTCATATATGAAGGATAATGGGTGATTAAAGTCCCGATACATGCATATTGAATGAAGGGTTAGACAACGTTGGGTTTTAATAAATCATTCAACATAGGAATTGATGAATGGGGCCTTAACCTTAATAGTGAAGATTTAGCTCAGCAAAGAATCTAAATTCCTGGGATAGACAGGCTATATGCATAATCCATGCAAACTGTGGGTAAAGCAGGGGTAACCCTGCATCACTTTATCTCTTTAAATCTGTCTTTGATGTCCTTTTCCTTATCAGCTGGCTTGATAAAGGAAGAAACCTCCATACTCTTTTGTCTCTCTATCTTCTGTGTATTGGAGGTTGATGTCTGTTGTGTTTCCTTTGATGTAGCTGATCCTTTACCTTTCTGTCCCATTGCCTCAATGTCAATTATTTCCTCTGATGCAATTTTATCCTCCTATTCAAAGATGGGGTTCAACTTCAAACTCTTGCTTGGCTCAACCAACTCATCAATAGTCTCCATGGCAGAGCTAGATGCCTCATCCCTGCTCCTCTTAGGATTCGTTTCCTCATCGGTATGACAAGAGGATTTTTCATTGGCCCTTGTAAATCCGGAACTTGCATGAAAGAGCTCTGGTCAAATTGTTTTTCCAAATCAATAAGTGTGTTCTATACATCCACAACAGTGTTGTCCATGTCAATCAAGGTGTTCTCCACCCACTCATCTTGGTTAGCAAACTTTTCAATGTCAGGTCTTGGGTGGTGGATTTATGCTCCCAACTTGACCCCGAGTCTGAGCTTGTTTATGACCCCATGAGGGTCATAGTGCCACATGAAACTATTTCTGAATTTCATTTGCTGAAGTAACCTGTTGGCCTCTAGTCTAGCCTCTCTGTTGTTGCAAATGAATGGACCCATTTGGTTTTTTACCTTGAACTATGTTTTCTTCCTATAAGATAAGAAGTGGATCTCATCAAAGCTGATGATTTGTCTGAAGTACTCAAGAGAAAATATCCTCACAGGGAGGTATTTGGGCAACTTATAGGGGGCTAGCTCACAACCATAAATTTTGATCTCAGTGTGGTTTTGGTACAAGTACCAATCTCCCACCTTGTTGTTCTTGGCCAATTGCAATACTCTCTTGATCTCTGGGTTGATTCTAGGTTGAGTCTAAGAAGTCAACATATTCATGATTGGGTACGCAAAAGAGTCAATGAAGCCTTTGTAGGTGAATGATGTGGAAAACTTTTGGACCAAGGGTGTCTAGTAGATGACTGATCTCTCCTTTCCTTTGGTGTCCAATTTATGGATCCTCGCAGGGAACTTGTCTTTCTAGTAATACAAAAACATATAAAACAACACAAAATAGTATTTGAAAACTCTTTCAGTGGGTAGTCTGGTGAATTATTCATGCATTCTGTCTGCAATGAACTGAGCATAATAATACATAATAGCAGGAGGTTTGCCTGGAGTGAAAATGGACAGGAAGGCCATGATGACCTCATCCACATGCTCATCTGATGTGTATCCTATGATGCATGAGAGCATGGTGATTATGTGCCTGCGAGTCTCTGAAAAAATAGTGGCAACATAGGGTGGAATGTGTTTAGGAGTATGGTGTTCCTCAATGATGAAATTCTGGAAAATTTGCTTGATTCTGACTGGGTCTAGTGTGATGTACAGGTCCAATAGGTTTCCAATGGACAAAGGGGTCAGATTAGGACTATGTTGGATTTGCAACATCTGGTTGATAGAATCTGGTGTAATGGTGAATAACAACTCATGGTTTGGGGCAACAATATCCCTTTGGCTAGGGATATAGCAAGCATGACAAAAATGTACAATGTCTGGGAATGGGTGAACTTCTGGGAATGTATACTTGGGCAAATTGGATTCCCAAAGGTGAATGTCATCTACATGGTTTAGAAACCTATCCTCACTCCAGCAATGGATTTTCAGAAGGTGGCCTAGAGTAGAAGTGCCTTTAATTTGGAAATCCTTGTCTGCTAGGTCCAAATGGTTAATGTCTAGGTGAGGGGTTGATACAGGTCTGACATCCAGAGAGGTCTAGGCAGCCATATTTGTGATAAAATGTGGAAATTGGTTTTATATAGCTCTAGAAGTGAAGTTTGAATGTGTCTGGTTGAGAGATAGGTTATTGGAAGCTTGCAGGATAGAGGTATTGGTACTTTAGGGGGAAATACTCTCAATTTAAAGGGGAATCAATTAAATTCAATCAATTATTTCTTGAATTCACTGTACGTTTTAAACTAAGAGGGTCATTCTGGTTCTTTGTTGAAATACCTGGAATTTATGGTTCAAGATGCAAACTGGTTTTGAATGGTGGATGCAGAGGGTTCTGTGGCTTTAGTTGTACAGTGGAGGGCTGAATTGGGCTTCCAGAGCATGTTCGGGAGGCAATTGGTGGTTAGAACCGGTTGTAGAAGCTCGGAGGACACAAGAAAGCTTGAGACGCTTTCGCAGAGAAAATGAGCAAAAAGAGTGAAACTGGGGGTCTGCGAGCTTTTAACCGGGAACGGTTAGAAATTGGCACGAGATTAGATTAGTGAAAAGTGAGTGGTTTTTTATTTTAGCGGGGAAGTGATTTTGGGGGCCATCGCACCAATTTTGAACGATGGGTGGTATTTTCCTGAGAGCATGCAACTTAACGCGGTGCCGCCACATAATGCAAGGAGGCCCAAGCAATACTGCCCATATCGCGTGCTCTCGGGTTGGTAAAGGTTGGGATATGAATGGGCACGATATGGGCAAGGGCCATAAGATCTGGGGGTGTAAGATCCAACGACCATCGTGTGGAGGAGTTGCGTGACGGGAAATGGGGGCAGATACTAGTGGGGCTCGGGGAAATAATTTCACTCAAGTATAATTAATTAATGGATAATTGCGGGGTTAAAATGTAAAGTGGTTTTATGAAGTGGGGCCAAGGTTTTGTTGGGAAAATAATATTGTATCGGATTTAATAAAGTAATGCGGGTGGGGGGGATAAACTTAGGATAAAGGGTTTTATGGGTTTTTTAGGGAAATTAATCAAAGGGAAAATGACTTTTTGCATGGGGAAAGGGTTTCACACTAGGGAAAATGGGCTTTTTGGGTAGGGGAATGAATTTGGATTGTAATTTTCTAGGGAATGTGTGAAACCAAGGGGGAAGGGTAAAAATGAGGGGAAAAGGGGTTTACATAAGAAATTAAGTGGTAAAAGGGGAAATTAGTTAAGTATGTAGTGAAGGGTGAAATGGAATGGGGGAAGTTAACCAAATGAACTTATGAGCACCCTTTTTCTTTCATAACTGATCCTGCACACTGAGACACATGATTAAACATGAAAAATATGCTTATGCCTCAAATAGCTTGTATTTTTGCAACCTTTCTTCTACTTACCCTTTTACTTACCCTAACATTTTTTCTTCACTTTATTGGGTGCACTTTAGCTAGCAAACCCTTTTCTTTCCTTTTATTTTATGAAACAAACTATCTGCTTCTAACCTTATATCTTCCAAGGGCTCAAATTAAACTGACGAGCTCATTTTATTTCTCTACCTATCTATTGATCTGCCAAGATTAAACTATTTGGATAGATCTTTATTCTCTAATTATAAACATGAAATTCAAAGCATGAAGTAGTCAAGATTAAACAATTTGACTATCATGGGTTGTGGCATGTATGACAAGATGCACACAACCATTATTTTAAATAGTAAAGGAAAGAGTAGTGGCAGGATGAATTGCACACTTTCATGATCTGGTTTTGTTTGGGGCTCACATTTTTTCATTTTTTTGATCTTTTCTTATTCTTTTTGTCCTTTGACATTTCTTTTAGGATATACCCTCTTTACATTTTTTAATTTTTTAATATGGAAAACATTTTCAGAAAGCAAAGGTATGTACAATATTACAAGACTTAACCTTAGCCAATTCAAAATTATGAATCCTATCACTATAGGACTCTAACAATATCCATGAAGTATTCTTCAATAAAAATATACAATGCTCTCTCTAAGTTATTTACAATCAAGAATATTAACAAGTGGCTAGTCTAAAGAATGAACTTCGAATTGTCAAAATGACCAAAAGTTATACAATATTTTCATATTTTTTAAGAATTTCTTGAATAAGAGATGAACTACAAGTTGTTGATGAAATAGTCCTTGAAATGGAACTTGTGATTGCTGCCCTTCTAGGACTACCAAAGTCTTGGAATGCCTTTGAAGCTGGAATTAGTAGTTGGAATAATTCTCCATCCTTCAAAGAAATGTGGTCTACATGTATTAAAAAATAAGATCATCTTTCCTTGATAGGAGGTAATCAAGAAGATGAAGAAACTACCTCAAATTCTTACTCTTTTCATTTCAAGAAGAAAAGAGGAAATAAGAAGTTTAAGGGGCCAAAGAAAAATCATGGGAATATTAACATGTCTAAAATAGAATGCTATCATTGTCAAAAGATGGGACATTATAAGAAGCATTGCCCCAACAATCCTAAGAAAAAGAAGAGAGAAAGGGACCAAGATATAGTTTCTATTGATGATAATCCTCCAAAGAAGTCTAAAACTGAGGATTCTGAAGTTAAATACTTATTCAATTAAGTCTAATATATCCTTTACTTATAGTATAGGCTATTCTTTTAACTGTTGTATAGTTTCTCTTATGTTTGAGTCTAGGATCAATATTTTTTTTCCTAGGTTTTATAGATTTAATATGTTTTGCTAAAAGGTTCCTGAATTGTTTTGATGAGTTAAAGGAATCCCTCAAAAGTCTAGATTGATGTAAGATCAAAAGGGATCTCCCCTCATTTTCACAAAAGGTAAGTATCTTGCTCTTTATTTCCTTTTCACTATTTATGTCCTCTATATGTCTAGCTTCATTTTTTTTTTCTCTTTATAATCCTTTCTCTTGTGTTTTCCTTGGAAATAAAGTTTGCAGGTATAGTCTAAATAAATCTTGCAATAAGGATTATGGCTAGATTCAGAGGGAGACTCTAAAAGAAGAAAGAAACTTTGTTTCTGAGGGAGCCCTTCAATAGGAAAACCTATAAGGTTTATAAAAGAAGAAACTCAATGTATGTGTAATATTAAAATAATTATAGTAGGTCTTCATCACATAATAAGGTTCAGTCTTTTTATATTTAAAAATTCTCTATATTGCTAACTATCACATATCTATGGTTTTCTGTAGAATAATAAAGATTCTTATAGTGTTAGGGTGATTGATCTATAAATCAACCCTTATCATACTATCTATCTTTTGTTCACTTTAGTAAAACCATAACCTTTAGGGTTCACTCTAAAAACCCTAGCCTTTTAGGGTTTATTGATTATATGTACAACATAAGATGAAACACTAGCTTTTAGGGTTTGATAAATTAGGCTTTATGATAAAACCCTTATAATATAGTTAATGTAATATCCTATGAATGAAACCCTAAGTGTATATATTTTTTGTATGGTTAAAACATGAAATTGTTCTAGTTGTTGTATATCTAAATTTTATTATTAAAGTTTTGACGTTGGTATCTAGGGTTTGTGACAAAACCCTAGCAAAGGTTATTTTAAGATTCTAAACCTATTTGATTGCTAACTAGGTCTATGATTTGAATATATAAGTTTTTATAACCCTATATGCTCTCTTTGTGATAGCATGCTAACCCTATATTGATAAAGTTTATTCCATTCTCTTGTACATATATATTTAAGTGTTTGGTTATGCTTGTTGTTGAGATTTGCAAGCACATAGTTTGCAATAAGTTGTAAAGTTGTAAGCCTGACTTGTTTTTGATGATGACCTTGTAATGAAAGGGAGTTGTAAGAACCTTGATGGCATTAAAGTTCACATTGATGATCAAAAGATGACCCTATTTCCATATGAAAATAAGAGGAATGAGGTTTTGGCAGATTCTCTGATGATGTGACGCAAAAGAAAGAGCCTATGAAGCTAAAAAGTTATGGATGGATGAAGAAAAGTGAATATCCTCCAGAGTTAAGGAGGAAGACATAATCTTGGAAAAATTGAAGAACATAGATAAAGAAAGAATGAGATCATAGAATAGCTAAAGCACTACAAGTTAAAAGGAATTGGGACAACATATTTTCAGCTGGAATCCAAAGATTCTCTACACATGAGACATGCTTTATTTTTACTAGGATTGAAGAATAACCTTATCTCTAGTTCAGGGTTAGAGGATATAGGTTACAAACTTTCATTTTTAGATGTTTAGATTCTTGTATGGCCTAAGGAATCGAGAATAGACTTAGTAGGAGTGGTTAGTGTTTGAGAAGGAAGATTGTATATATTGTTAAGATGTCCAACCTGAGCATTGGTACATGAAAGTATCAATTTAGGTGAGTTATGGCATCAAATAGTTTCTCACTTGAATTATGAATTTTCCAACACTGAGGGGGATGGTTAAAAGTCTTCAAGAGCTTCATGAAGAGCATGAGGATGTTTGTAGGGGTTGTGAACTTGGAAATAATTCCAAGGGATATTTTATGAGCAGTTATAGTAGGTCCAAGGAGATCTTGGATCTGGTGCATTCATATGTATGCAGGCCAGTGACAATGTCATATTTGGGTAGTTTCTTGTACTATGTGACATTCATTGACTATTTCTCCCAAAAGACATGGATCTGCTTCATGAAGACCAAGGATGAAGTCTCTACTAGGTTTTAGGAGTTTAGGGCTTAGGTATAGAACTTAACAAGGAAGAATATCAAGGTTTTAGGATCAAATAATGGAGGAGAGTAGACTTCCAAGGACTTCAGTGATTTCTACAAGGAGGCAAGGATCAAGAGGGAATTGATAGTTCCTTACAACCCTAATAAAAATGGTGTTGCAGAAAGGAAAAAAAGTTCCATTGCGGAGGCTATCAAGGAAATGATTCATGATTAGGATTACCGATGTTATTATGGGTAGAGGCTTCCAACATGACAGTTTATGTTCATAACAAGACTCCTCACTAGATATTGGAGGAAAAGATTCCCAAGGAGGCTTTTAGAAGAGTGAAGCTAGATGTCAGTGATTTGAGGATCTCTGGTTGTCAAATATACATCCATGTGCCCAAGGAGAAGAGGAAGAAATTACAACATTTTGGGAATAAGGGAACTATTTTGGGATACAACGACACTTCAAAGCCCTAAAAGATCTACATTCCAAGACAATGTCATATTGAGGACGAGGATGTTACTTTTGATGAGGAGGTGGCCTTAAAGAGGCCTAGAGAGTCTTATATGGAGACTGATATTGAGGAGTAGGATGTTATGAATGATGTGGGTAAATATCCCTCTAGTCTTGTTTTTCATCCTTCAAAATATTAAGAAGAGTCATAAGAGTCAGCTGAGCCAGTGGAATCGCCTAAAGATATTACAAAGACCAGGAAGAGGAAGCATGGATTCATGACACTTTCCAGGATGCAAAGAGGCATGCAACTCTCAGTGGTAGTTTTAGGGAGATAATTGAGGCCATAAAGGTTCTTGATTCATATGGAATTTATGAGCCACATCATTAATTCCGAACCTTCTAATTATGAGGAGGTAGTAGGCCAAAAAGGTTGAAAGGATGCCATGATGGAGGAGTAGTAGCCCATCATGAAGAATGATGTGTGCGAGAAGTTCCAAGGCTAGAGAGGAAGCTAGCAGTGACTTCCAAGTGGATCTATAAGTTAAAGCATGCAACATATGCAATGTCGAGAAGTAAAAAGAGAGGTTTGTGGTGAGAGGCTCTTTATGAGAAAGAGGGAGAGGACTATGAGGATATGTTTTCTCTAGTCACCAAGTACACTTCCATTAGGACTATTATTTCTCTTACTTCATTTATGGGTTGAAGGTGACATTAGATGGATGTAAAGAACAAGTTCCTCAATTGTTGTGATTGAGGAGGAAGTGTACATAAAGAAACCTCAGGGATTTGTGATACATGGGAAGGAGTCCCATGTTTGTAGATTAAAGAAGGCTTTATATAGAATCAAGAAAGAACCCAGGGAATGGTATTCTAGGATTGATGGATACTTGATGAGCTTGGGCTTCACCAAGAATGATGTTACTACAAGTATGTTGATGGTGATCCTTCGATCTTGGTACTGTATTTATGATTTGTTCATTACTAGGGCAAAGAGGCTCATCGTCAGGTGTAAGAGGGAGTTGAACTCAAAGTTCAAGATGAAGGATCTTGGATTAATGCATTATTTCTTTAGATTATATGTGTGGTAGAGACTAGGTGAGATATTCATTATACAAGGGAAGTACATAGTTCAAATATTGAGGAGATTCAATACGATGGACTATAAGACCATGGCTACACCTATGATGACTAATCTGAAGAAGCTGAGTGATTCCAATTTAGATTTAAATTGGGTGGATCCCACTATGTACGGGTAGTGGACTGGATCCTTGATGTACCTAGTTAGCACTAGGCCATATATTTTCCTTGCATTGAGCACCCTGAGATAGTTTATGGTTGAGCCAAGGCATGAACATTAGGTTGCAACAAAGCATGTGTTGAGGTACTTGCATGGCATAGTTGGATATGGTTTGAGATATGTCTCAGCGGTTGAGGTGAGGCTACAAGGATATGTTGATTTTGAATGGAATGAGAGTGTAGTGGATAGAAAAAACACCTTGGGGTACTATTTCATCTTGGGATCAACTATGATATCCTAGATCATGAAGAAGAATACTTTTGTCACTCAACATAACGAAAGTGGAGTATATCACAAATAGTGTCACAAGCCCAGAAGCAATGTGGCTTCATAAGATTCATATAGTACTATTTGATTAGGCATTAGAGAAAACCTTGATACATTTTGATAATGGATGTTATGTCTAGATTTTGGAGAATTCAGTATTTCATGATAGATTAAAGCACATTGAGATCAAATATCACTTCATTCAAGACATGGTGCAGAAGGGAGTAGTGAAGCTTTGGTACCTATCTACAGATAAGCATATTACGAACATTCTCACTAACCCTCTATCTGGGGGGGTTTGTATATTTCAAAGATAAGCTTGGCATGATGCATAATGCCTCCCTTATTGAGACGGAGTGCTGATGATTTTGCAGCATCAGACAAACACTCTCCTATGGGGTCATGCTAATTTTACTAAGGGATAATGATACATTCACCCATGGGGCCATGTTGATTTGACTAAGGGTGAATAACTTGAGGAGATATTTCTCCCATTAACCTTGTTGTCTGGCTCAGGGAGATTGGCCCATGGTACTCATATTTCTTACTCCAATATGGAGTGATCTATATTATATAAAGTAGGGTTTATTTGTTTATTTAATGGGGGTTTTCACCCAAGTGGAATAAAAAAGTCCAGTCTAATGTTGTGTTGTAATGTAGGTTTAATAATTGGAGAAGTTCCTTGCGATGCAGGGTTCCTTATTGGGTCATACATCAACACTAGAGATATATATAAATAAATGTGCATGTGAGGAGACACTAAATAATCATAGAAAGATCATTCATCTTTTCTAGTGGAGGGGAAATTCAAATAAGGAGAAAACTGCTCATTTTTATCTTTTCTTGATCATTCTATCTCTCTCTTGAAGGTCACATGTGTGAAGATCTTCGACTGAGTTTCATTGAAAAACTTTGACTAAGTTTGACTAGGCCACACATGTGAGAATATTTGATCAATTTGACTCATCCATATGGGTGAAGGTTGACTGCATACCACATGTGTGGAGGTTTGACCACAAACTTGATTTGACCACATTGCATGTGTGAGTTTTACTAGGCCACACGTGTGAGTTTGATCGCAAAATAGTTTGACCAGTTGCATGTGTGAGTTTGTTTGCAAATTTTGGGTTTGATTGTAGACTATTGACCAACATTAACCGTAAAATTTTTAGTTGACTTTTGACTAGTTTGACCAATGTTGACCAATGGATGTTTCAACAAGTTTGACTGGTGATTTGACTTGTAATGTTGGAACATATTTCTAGAAAAATTTCTACTTTGTAAACTTTGCTGAAAAACAATTTCTTCTCAAGAAAAGATTGTTAGTATTTCCCCCAAGGTTGGGTTTACTAGGTTAAAAATATTGTATCTATTTTGCATGGCTATCTTTCTATGATATTTATCTTTTTCACTGCATTTACTACTGAGATTATCTATGTGTGATTGTTCAATGATATTAGTGACATAAGAAATATTGTTTGAAAAATTATTAGGAAGTAATTATGAGATACAAAAAATTGTATTCTACTACACACTATAGAATTTTAATAATCTTGCCCACAATTGGCCATCCTCTAGCCAAGGCATGATACCACCAAGGGAAAAGCTCAAGTTCTCAAATTCCAACTATGAAATCCACTCTCCTTCACATGCAAACAGTGAATCATCCTCTACCCGCTATGCCATGACTTCCAAGAATTTTCCAGATGCCTTCCCTATTGGTTGTAGCTACACAAGGGATCATCTTATCCACTAATCCATTCCCTTAATGACCTCCCCCCCAGTGCTTATTTTTCAACCTAGCTAGCATCGAATTCACAAACCCCTTTTTTTGAGATCAAGTTTGAGTTTCCCTACCTTAAAATATTATTCAAAATGAATATTTGGCATGTCCAAAAATCTAAGAAAGGTCCCCACCATCTTCATCTCCATTTGGGCATGAAATCCAGATGCCTTGGGGAGTTCCAACTGCTATAAAATAGTAGGAGAAAACCCATTTGTTACACTCAATTCTCTCTCATGGGTATTCTTTCCTCTATGCAAACTATTCCACAACTCAATTCCGGCCTCGAACACCCTCACGGCACTAAATAAACTTATCCATTCACCCACTTCTTACATTTTCATTTTTTTACCTTTGACAATGGATTTCATGGTCTATATTTTAGAACTCGAGATAGGTAACCATTTTTAGTTGCCCACTCCATCCCCATGCTTACATAAATTTGGGTAGTTGGTTGCTCAACTACCTAACTCCCTTCATTAACTACATTTTTAGGGAGTGGAGAAGGATAGAAGAATTTTCAAATTCAATTGGCATTGTTACAAAATGGACTTTTGGCTACGACTATATTTTTAATACGCTAAGTGATTTACCAACATCCTTGCTAATTCCTGCAAGTGGTATCATGGTTCATATTGGCGTTCCACCTTTTTGTTAGTTAGTCGATAATTTTTTGTTACTTAATGAAATATTTTACATAATTAAACATTTATCCAAAACAACTTGACAATTCACTAGAGCATATGTGCCACAATTTATAGTGACTCTAGGTCATGATTATAATTACATAATGAGATAAAATATCATGTTACAAAGCCACAACTATTAAATCTAGTAGAAGTAATAAAAATTTGTGGAGTTATAATTTGGATTCCATTCTCCAACTAGTGAGGTCTGATTAGTCGCCCCTGAGGAGCTCACTTGGAAAGCATGTGAAAATGTAAAGTAAATGTAAGTACAAAATCCCATATTCAAATCCTCAGTTTCTTACCCGTGTCTGTGTGTTATGGGTGGCGTTGTTCACTTAAGAGTTATAGTGGTAGTGGTCATAATTGGCCTTGTATCACGTGAATACAATACCAACCTAATTGTCGATTCCTCTGGACATTAGAAACAACTAGTGAGGTATGATTAGGACCTTCAATGGGGAGAATCTCTACTACTTGTATATGGTCATTCAACCCTGAAAATAATTGTGTTTGTCTGTGCATATGTTATGATATGGTTTCACTAATCTCAATGATATAGAAAATTGATTATATGGATGATTAAAAATGTGATTATAATTGTTTGAGATAGCTCTATGGTGGGATTCTAACAATAACAATTGAAGAGTGTAACTTATTATATGAAAGACACACACACACACACACACACACACATCATGTGTGTGTATGTGTGTGTGCATATACATATTTTTCCATGTAACAAATCACCTCACCCTCTAGCATGTAGGAAAGGGTAAGGTATTCTTTAGGGCTCAAGGTTGTTTAAAAAGTATTTAAGCCATTATAATAATATATTGAATATAATATCATAATGGCACTAATGGGAAATGAACCTGGGTGAGGAGGATAACATGCCTCCCAACCACCTAAGATAAACCTAAGATATATAACCTATCTAGTTGATATGTGTATGTGTTTATGCATGTGCAAGACAAGGGCGGAGCTTTGTAATGTTTCCAACATATGGGTGTGGGGCATAACCAGGAGACTTGGATAGAGATGATGAGTCTCTTTACAAAATATGTAGGATAGAGAGGTTAAATGACTCAATAAAAAGAACTATGTAGGAGTAGATATGTAGAGGATACTTGTCTACTCTAAGTTATTCCACAATGGGAATACAACCATGTAATCCTTACTTTCCAACAACTAAACAAATTAGATTACAAGCTACATTGAGGTAATGATGACCAACTCCATGATGGTATTAAATCACATAAAAATTACCCACTTTGCAATGACAACTTTAAAGATTGATACGTTAATAAAATGAGGAATTATGTAATTTGTGAAATCAAATATTAGGGGAAATTCAAAAGTGACACATAATTTTTTTAAGAATTCATTGAATTAAGAAAACATAAAAATGGGAAAAAGTTATTAGTGCCATCTAGGGGATGAGTAATTAAGAAATAAGAACATAGGAAATTTGGAATTTTGTAAGGGTCTGAGGTGGTAGGTGTAATAGCCCTGGTAAAAAATCCATGTAAAATTTAATAAAGGAAAAAATAAGACCAAGGTCATGGGACACATATTCCAATATGAATGGTGGGAAAAACATCTTAATGGGTGTTCATTTCGGTTTAGTATGGCTAAGGAAATTGGAAAAAGAAATGGCAAAGGCATGGTAAAGGAAAAATGACATTTTTGGCAATTTATTTATGAAAATAATGGAAATTAGGAGTAAAGGAATGTCAAAGGTCAAAGGTTGCATGTGATGAGGAAAATGAAGGAAAATAATGGAAAAATGAAGAAAATAGAGGCTGCATTAATAAAAATGCTTCTAAGGATCACTCTATAGACCTTCCTGATGAGTCTCATCGTTGAGTAATTATATGGGACTTAATTGGCCTTAATTCACCTCCTAGCTTAGCCAAACCAACTATTCTCACAACTTATTGCATACTTTTGACTATATTTTTCTTATGAGTTGAGTTAGAGTTGGATATTTTGCTTTGTGGTCTAACGTGCATGTAATGTAGGAATAAAGGGTAAAAGCAAGGAACTATGGTAAAATACCTTGGTAAAAACTCAAATGGGACAAGAGAGAGGAATTACAGGAGGTAAATCCTCCTCATTTACTGCCTATCCATTTGAATATCCCTCCATTAGCTAAAAGTATAAACAGCCAAATCTGAAGTACTAAAAGACATCCAAGCATGTGGAATTACAAGAAGCCTCCCTACTAGAAGGCAGTCGAGCTAGTGAAAGTGAAAGGAAAAGTTACCATTAAGTGGGAGTTGTACCTCCCTAATTTTGAGGGAAGTCGTTGAGACTTCAGATGTATAAATAGAGAAGCTTAGGACCTCAGTTTTTTTAGGCAGTTAACCAATAGTCAGTCAGTCAGTTAGCTAGTATTCAGAATTTTTGTCCAATTGCAGACTAGTAACAGTTATGATGTAATACAATTTTTTATTTATAATGAAGATGAGTTCTGATTTGAGCCAGCAATGAGTTAACTCAGAGGGCTGAAGCTCTTGGGTTAAGGCCCAAACCTAGCAGACAAATATTCTCTTTCTTATTTTGTATCTTAGCATAGAATCCTACTTTCTGTTCATTAAATTAAGTAGTTCATTTCCATTACAACACTAGAATAGATGCATGGTTTGATTGTTCATTTGGTTAAATAGAAGTATTTTCATTATAGTGGTTCAGAACAGATTTCTGGTTTCCTCCTCATTGACTTAAGTAGTTTCCTGTTTCCTCTTCATTTGCTTGAATAGTTGTAGTCCATTACAACAGGGTACAACATAGTAGTTGTGTTTCAGTTTGTTCCATTCATGCTTTTATCTAAGTAGTAGGCTAGTAAAGAAAAAGGTCCACAAGGTTTCTCATAGGTGTCTCGGCCTCACCTCCTCCCTCTAAGACTATGGTGTGAGGAGGAAACCCTACAGCAACCCCAAAAACACAAGGTTTCGATTTTTACAGAGGGTGTGTTGTTTAACCCAGTCACCGAGTCATTTCATAAGTGTTATGCCCCTTTAGTGGTCCGCAACTTGTTCTCCCTCCCTATTAGTCACCCTCACTCACATTCCCTGTTCATTCTTTTTCAGCTTTAAACACTCAGCGAAGAGTTATTGATTCACATTCAAATGGTTCTTAACTGTCGATCACTTTACACATCAAACTCGACCAATCACCGCTCGAATTCCTTTTCACGTTTGACTTTTCACTGTTTAAATCCCCACTGTTGATCTACTTTGTTAGATCCAATGGTTATTGCGCACCCGCTCACTAACCTGCTTGGTCACCTCTTCGCCGTAGATCTGCCTTACCAGATCCGACGACCCTCGCGTCATATCGTGTGGATTCCCTTCTGACCATTATTGGGTTGAGAGCATAGCATATGGTCAGTTTCCCCATGCTATGTGTTGGCCAAGGAGGCTATTTGCGTGAATTCTCAAAATACTGTTTATGGTTTTGAGGGCACGCAATATTCCACTTACCACCCTCCAAACCCGCTCATCCTTTCCACATGTTTTCTTTTTGCACTCTAACCTCCACCATCGATCTGCCTTGTCAGGTCTAACGGTTTTCACTTCACCTGACACCACTTTTGCACGTTTTCTTCGGCCCGTGCTCTCCACCGTTCATTTGTCAACTGCCCATGTGATCTAATCCTAGCCATCCATCCAGTTAGGCCACCATGTCCACCCATTTTCCTATGTACCCTCCTACTGCTCAATCTCGTCCGTTTGTTTGCCTTTCCCTGCCTGATCTAGCGGTCCTCATGTTTTGTCGCTCTTTCACGTCCTCTTTCCACCAGTTTTGACCTCCGATTGTTTTTTCCGCTGAGACACAGACTTAACCTAGTATCATTGTTTACCCCCTAGTCTAATTTGATTCTTTCTGAATAAGCTCGTCTATTCATTTGCCTTTCCCTGCCTGATCTAGCGGTCCTCATGTTTTGTCACTCCTTCACATCCTCTTTCCACTAGTTTTGACCTTCGATTGTTTTTTCTACTTAGACACAGACTTAGCCTAGTTTCATTGTTTACTCCTTAGTCTAATTTGATGTTTTCTAGATAAGCAACAGTAGGTTAGTGGTAATTTTTTATTCTTCTCAACATAGTTGTTTAATAGGTTAGCTAGGGTTTGGTGTGAGTTAGGCTTACATGATGTTTTCTCCATTTCTACAGTAGATTAACTCTCCTCTAGACTAGGTTTGCTCTCCTTACATCAAAATCAAGCTTCTTCTGACTCAATAAAAGTCTTGCTTGGAACCCTTAGGGTCTCTTTCCAGCTGAGCAGTGACAACAGACAATACCTTCGCTTCTACTTGTGTAAAGTTGGTAGCCCTAGGAGTTGCAAAATTATTTTTGCAATACCTAGGCTCATCACTTTTTGGTGTCGTTGTCGGGGAGGTGTCAAAGTAGGATGTGAACCAGTGTTTTCTTCTATTTTCTAGTTTCCAACTTTCTTCCATTAGTTTATTTTTGCAAAAGTAATCTAGTTTCTTTCTTTCATTTTGTCATTTATTTGCTTTCCTTTCCATTCTGCAAGCTAATCTAGATTCCTTTCCTACAAATAGAATTTCAATTCAGTAAGTAATCTCCTTTATGTCAATATTTTCTTTTCATTTAGTTAGAAATTTCAATTCAACAAGTAGTTTCCTTTTGTTAGTGGTTTTCATTCAATTCAAAAATTTCATTCTGCAAGTAGTTTTCATTCTGCTAGTTATCTTTCATTTAATCAGCAATTTCCTTTTTGCAATTACTTCCTAGCTTTCAAGAAAAATCTCACAAAAGCCCAAAAACATTTCCTTTCATGCCTCGTAGGATTAGGGATACTTCACGAAAATTCTTGCCAAACACCCCAACTCATCCAACAATCAACCACCTTTCTTCTTCACTGACGATGAATTGGAAGCCCCTTTGGTTGAGCAAAATGACATATTTGAAGAGCCTATAGGGGAAGAAGAAGAGGAAGAACCCATTCCTACTAAACCAATGGTTGAACACTAAACTGAAAGGGGAGGTAGAGGAAGAATTGTGAGTTCCTTCCCCATTAGGGAAACCAAAGGGGACACTAAAATGAAGTACATAAGCCCCTAAGATCTACCTCATTTCCATGTTTTAACCATAGAGGACCCTAATACTTTCCTATTTGAGTTTGTTGTTGTCTGCTGAACCTATGACTACATAGATGATTAGCAGAAGTTGAAACTATTTCCATCTATCCTCAAGGATGTAGCATTATGTTGGTGGTGGGCCCCAGTATTGCAGCAATAATGTTACAACTCCTGTGATTCCCTTCTTTAATTTTATCAACCCGATAGTTCATAACAGACATGGAAGCAATGGTGCTGTATGCACAAGCACTAGCTCTTGCCGCAGCTGTCACTTGGTCAGCTGGCACAAGTCCACTAAAGGCTTAAGCCAACTTCTATGAGCTCTGAGAAGAATCTTTTTAACTGATGGATGAAAGCTAACTCAAAGGAAGCTAATCTACTTGCAAAAAGAAACTGAAAAGATGAAAGGAAATGCAAACCCTAATTTTACCAGCTAGCCCTACTGATGCAGAAAAGAGGATGCAAGCTACTGAAAAGATGTCATTGTCTTCTAGGAAGGTAAAATGCATGTGTTTAAGTTATCACTATCTGAAGAAAACATCTTTTTGTATTTTTGAATAAGTTGTCAGAATTATCATGCGTGTGCTTTCACTATTTTTGACTGTGCAGAGGTGGATCGGTGAGAGAAAATGCTTTCAGGAGGTTGGGAAGGTTCATAGAGGGCCTAAGGGGTCCCTAGCACCCTTCCAGAGAGTTTCACAAAGTTTGGCGATCAAGAGACCTCATTCTTGAGCTTCTACAGGAAGTCTACATGGGTTCTATAGGATGTTCTGGAATTTCTACAGGATGTTCTGTGATTTTCTACAAGATGTTCAGAAATGGGATTTTGGAGGATGGATGGATGAAGAAAGATGAAGGAGTGGGTATGGAGGTACGATAGGGGTTTGAGGTGGTCCAGGGACTGGTGGATGGGGTTGAGAGAAGATGTAGATGGCTGGATTTGTTCAAAGAGGGCTGAAGCAATGTTGCGCAAAAAGGTAGGGTTATGTGGGCAAAATGGCAAACGTGAGGCAAGAAACCAAGTTAGGGGATGGAGCAGATGGGTCTGATGGATTTTGTGCAGATAGAGAAGTGGTACAGGCGCTCTGCAAGTGGTTTTTCAAAGTGAACAAACAAACACTTAGAAAACCTATGACCTAGTTGCTTTTCTCTCTGCTTCTTCCCACTACCTGTGCTCCTTTTCCTAGAGAATTCTCAGCTTCCTGTAAAACTGTCTCAACATCCTGTAGAGAGGCCTTTGTGTCCAACATTTTCATTCTTTCTCTCTAGGTGGATGTCTTTGGGCTTCCCCATTCATAGCTGATGGATATCTTTGAAGGAGGTTCCTCCTTTTGTTTAGCTTTTGTGTCCTTAGTGAAAATTTACTCCTTTGACTGTGGTTTGGGTCTGCCCACTTTTATCCGTTTGCTCCTTTTTCACTTTAAAGTACATGGAGGTTTGCCTCTTTCTCTTCTTTTTTGGTCTTGGAGGTGTGCTAATGGTGGCAAGCATGGTTGCTGCCTCCCTGGCCAAAATCTCAGGCGATTTTCCTTTTTTGTTCCTCTGCTTCTAGACTTCCTGTAGAAAGTCCTATGCCGACTATTTTCTGGCTTCCTGTAGAAATTGTTTTAATGCTTCCAGTAGAAACTGTTTTAACTGTTTTGGTCTGCTTGGCTAGATGTGGCTCTTCCTCCTTTTTTTCCCTCTTCTTTTCTCCTCTCTACCTCTGTTAGCTTGCTTCCTCACGCTCTGTTTTGGCTTTCTTCTCATCTTATTTAGCTTCTGCCTTCTCCGCTGTAGTCTTTTTCTTTTTTGTTCTTCCTTTGTTTTGCCCTCTGCTTGAATGATTTGTGCTCCCTCATCATTAGTTTTGTCACATACTTCAGGTTTGATTCTTCCCTAGAATTGCATCGCTTCTTTTGCATAAACATGCAACAAATAAAACTGTTTGTTTTCTTCTTCTCTTGAAGCCAGAAATTTTGCAAAAACCCGTGTTTTCTTCTAAAAAGATAGCTCATTGCCCCTCTTGTAAACTTGTTATTGCTCCTGAAATTTTCATGTTTTTCACAACAACAACTTCCAATTTTTTCTCTCTTCAAACTTTTCCAACCTGAATTTGCTTCTTAGTTTTTGAAAAGAAATCAATTTTTTGATAGATCAGAGAACAAATAACATAGTTTTTTTCTTCTAGAAAGTGGACAGTCTTGCAAATTCATTCTTCCACACAGGCTTAGTTCCTATGGTTGCATCTCACTTTTCAAAAGAAGGTGAGAAAGAAGAAGCCAAACTTCGAATGCAGAGGGAAAAAAGAACTATGTAGAACTCAGAAAATATGCAAGTAGACTTTTCACCTTTTTTCAATGTGCAGGCAGACTTTTCCTCTCATTTTTTAATTTAATTCCGTGTTCAATTCACCATTTTGCACCAACAAATCATGCACAACGAAGTTTCCCTGATCCTACCTCGTTTGGAGCTTGAAATTCGCCGAAAATCTCAGGTTTTCTTTTTGCATGGTTGTTTTTTGCGTTTCTTGTAGAAGACTTCCTGTAGAATGAAATTGCGCTTCCTGTAGAGCACGATAGGCGGGAATTTCTAAAAAAAGGGCAGAAATCTCGAGAAATCAGGCAAGAATCTTGCAGAGGACCACTGGTTAACTGATCTGGACGTGGTGGACGCACTGCTCCAATTGTGACCGTAGTTGAACAGAGGGTGGTGAGAATCAGCCGAGCACTTTTGTAATTGTTGTGTGATTTGTGGTGAGGGAGTGAAGTGGCCTGGTGTACGTGGCCACATGCATAAGATAGTGTTGTTCATGAACTGTGTGTTTTCCCCCTGTAATCACTACCATCAATTGCACTGAGGTTTAAACGACGAACACTCCCTGTTGTTTTAATTTTCACGTGAGTCGATCTGCATGACTTCCGGCTGAGCACTAGAGAAGGCAATGTTGGGTTAACCTTGCTAGATTTGTGGCTTAATCCCACCATTCCATTCATTCATGTAGTTCTTCAAATAGATTCATGCAATAGAGGAACAAGTTTTAGTCACATACCTGGAAGTCGAATGGTTGCTGTGAGGTGTTGTGGCCTTTCATTTGCTGCATGCATTTGCTTCTATGGTTGCATGATGGCTTGGTTGCTGATTCATGGCCGTTTTTCTTGTGCAAGTATCCTCTGGCTGGATCCACACTGTAGGAGCTGGCTTCCACGTTCAGATTTGCACCCTCAAGTTGCTGATGTTGAATTTTCACAGGCAGAAACTTGTTTTCGCCATTTCTCCCGAACGATAGACTAGATCGATCTGAAACTTGTTGAGAATGTTCCTATCATCATTATGCACCTCCCATAGCAAAATCGCGATTAATGGATGAATAGATTTCGAGAAAAATGGAAAATGGTTGAAGATTACAGAGATCAATTTCTCGGAAATCGTGCATCAGAATTGGCTGAAATTGCTTGGGTAGGTTACTATCACCCATATGCAACTCCCCATGAAACAAGTTTTGAAACGGATGCACGGATATGGAGAAAATGCAAAAATAGCTGAAGATGATGGAGGCTGATTTCTTGGAAACCGTGCACTAGAATTGGCTGAAATTGCTCGAGCATGTTACCATCATCCCTATACAACTCCCCATGTAACATTTTTGTAAATGAATGCACGGTTTTCAAGTTAGGGAAAAAACAAATTCTGTTCTATGTATTTTTTCTTCAAAGCATTCTGCAAGTTTTTGCATGGTAAAAAAATGAGCTTGAGCTGTGATGCAGGCATGAAGATGATGGAGGAGGAGTTTGAAGATTGCAGGAGGACTTCTGAACCCTTGAGGAAGCTATCATGTTCGCCAAACTACCTTTTTGAAATCCATTTCTAGCTTCTTGTAGAAATCCTGTAATTTCTACAGGAACTTCCTGTAGAACACACAATTTTGAGGAAAGAAGCACAATGAGATGGAAATAATGATGGAGAAGGGTGAGGGATGGAAACATGGATTCTTGCGGGCCTCATGGACATATTCCTAGCCTTCAAGTCCTCTTCGGAGATTGATTTTCGCTTGTTTGTAGGCTTCCTGTAGAAGACACTGAACTTCCTGTAGAAAACACAGAACTTCCTGTAGAAGGCACAGAACTTCCTCTGTCATTGTTTTGAGCTATCCTCCTTACCTGAAATGTCCTTCTTGCAACCTACAATTATTCAATGGAAATTAGGTTTACTTTTTCTTTTCTCTTTTCTTCTTTTTTCTCTTTTTTTTTGAAAACAACTAGGGCGCCTTATGGAGGTTTTCACCTTAATTGCCTGCCCTAGGTGCCTCCAAGGGAGGTTTTCACCCAAGGATCTTATTCTTTTTCTTTTCTCTTTTTTTTTTCCAACCCATTGACCGCCTCATGGAGGTTTTCAATCAATGAGCCAATCTAAGGCGCCTCCGAGGAGGTTTTCACCTTAGATTTTTCCTCTTATTTCCATTTTTTCCATTTTTTTCATTTTTTTTCTTTTTTTTCATTTTTTTTTTTCTTTTTCTTTTCTACCCTACCCTACTTGAAAAACAAAATCGTTCTCAAGTATAAGAATAATTCCAATGGAGTCATGTGCAAATCGAGATTAGAGACAAAATGATGTGGAGGCTTGAAATGCATGCTTTGACAGGTATCCGGATTTCAGAGAACAAATGATTTGACTTTGAAGGGATAGAGCATAACTGAGGAAGAGAGTACTGTTGCAACTTAGTGACCATCTGAAACCATATCTCAATATAACTCTGATATCCTTGGTCCTTTAGCTGATCTGGATCATTCTCCATATCCTCTTCTATCATGACCCTCACATCTTCCTCTTTTTGCTGAGTTTTCTCTTGAGTACATGGAGGATTTGATGGTAACCATGAGGGAGCACTCTCAATCTCTGATTTTGATGTCTTCTCTTCATCATGTGCAACCCATGGTTCTTTGCTATCCTCTTTTGAATCTTCTTTTACTGGATGTGGTCCTTCAATGCCTTCAAGATAATCTCTTTTTTGCAATACTTTTCCTGAGCTGTGGTGAAGATCATTGAGCTCAAGAGGAGTCATTTGGACATGTTGTGCCTCAGCTTTGCAATTGAGTTGAGCTATTCCAATGTGCAGGTTTGGAAATGGCGGTACGGGTAGCTGAGTGGGGGTGTATATTTAAGATGGATGCAGATGGGGTTGTGGAGGAAAATGAGCGGGAGGAGTGTTGTACTGGGGCCTCCACCCCTGATGAGGTGCAATCCACTGAGGCTAAGGCTAAGCATAAGAGTGAAATGAATGAGTAGCTGGTTGGGCATAATATGGATATGTGGAGGACCAAGGAGGAGGGGTGAACCAGGAAGGATGAGCAGGGGGACCCTAAGAAGGCCTGGAAGTGGCTTGATAGGGGTCGTAATAGGTCTCGGATGTCCCTTACAGTTCCTGCTGGTAAGGTATGGGTCCATGTGGCCTCCTTTGGTTCATGAAATAGAGTGATTTAGTGGCTCCTTTAGTTCTCTGATATGCAACTTTAAGTCCAGGCAAGGAAGGGCACTGTTTCGTAGGATGGTATTCTTCACAGATGAAACACACTTCTAGGGAGTGCATTGGACATTCGTTCCTAGGATGCTTTCTAGTGCACCTAGGACAAAAGATGTCCAAAGCTCTCTTAGCTTCTTGCTTCCTTTGGATCTACAAGGTATCCAGTTGCATGGCAAGAAACTGCCTCACCTCGCTCTTGAAATATTCCATCTGAGTTGCAAACTTGTTTTTGTATAAGATACTATTCCCAACATTTTTGCTTGTAGCCATTTTCTCCAGAGGAATGTTTCCTTCTTCTTCTCCCCTAGAGGTTCTTCAAATATGTCTTGATGTCCACCTAGGGGTTCTTTAATCACAGCCATCGAAGAAGAGAGAAGGTTGGTTGTGTGAAGCAGTGGGGGTGTTGTGCAATCATATTTCTGAATTATCTCTACTCCTATAAGGCATGAAAGGAAATCTTTTTTGTTGATTTTTGCTTCTTTTTTTTTCTACTTGTACCTGCAAAACTAAAATAGATTGAACTGCAACTAACTATCTTGTTGAAATGAAAATGTAGAATTGAAAAGAAAGCAGGACAAGACTAATCTATTTTGCTGAAATGAAATTGCATGAATGAAATGCTAAGCTATGCTTGTGGAATTGAAATTGTGGAATTGAAATGCTAATCTATGAAAGCAGGAAATGTCTACTCTACTTTTGCGGAAATGAAATTGTAGAATGGAAATGAAATAAACTACTTAGCAGAAGGTTGTAGTGGAAAATAGAAGAAAAGCAGCAACCAATACTCTAATGCTTCCTCGGCAATGGCGCCAAAAATATGGTGGGCCCCAGTATTGCAACAATAATGTTGCAACTCCTGGGACTCCCTTCTTTAATTTTATCAACTCGGTAGTTCGTAACAAACCTGGAAGCGATGGTGCTGTATGCACAAGCACTAGCTCTTACCGCAGCTGTCACTTGGTCAACTAGCACAAGTCCACTAGAGGCTTAAGCCAAATTCTATGAGCTCTGAGAAGAAGCTTTTTAACTAATGGATGAAAGCTAACTCAAAGGAAGCTAATCTACTTACAGAAATAAATTGAAAAGCTGAAAGGAAATGCAAACCCTAGAAAACCCTAATTTTACCAGCTAGCCCTACTGATGCAGAAAAGAGGATGCAAGCTATTGAAAAAGATGCCATTGTCTTCTAGGAAGGTAAAATGCATGTGTTTAAGTTATCACTATTTGAAGAAAACATATTTTTGTATTTTTGAATAAGTTGTCAGAATTATCATGCATGTGCTTTCACTGTTTTTTACTGTGCAAAGGTGGATCGGTGAGAGAAAATGCTTATAGGAGGTTGGGAAGGTTTAGAGAGGACCTAAGGGGTCCCTAGCACCCTTCCAGAGAGTTTCACAAAGTTTGGCGATCAAGAGACCTCATTCGTGAGCTTCTACAGGAAGTCTGCAGGGGTTCTATAGGATGTTCTGGAATTTCTACAAGATGTTCTGTGATTTTCTACAGGATGTTCAGAAATGGGATTTTGGAGGATGGATGGATGAAGAAAGATGAAGGAGTGGGTATGGAGGTAGGATAGTGGTTTGAGGTGGTCCAGGGACTGGTGGGTGGGGTTGAGAGAAGATGTAGATGGTTGGATTTGTTCAAAGAGGGCTGAAGCAATCCTGCAAAAAAAGGTAGGGTTATGTGGGCAAAATGGCAAACGTGAGGCAAGAAACCAAGTTAGGGGATGGAACAGATGGGTCTGATGGAGTTTGTGCAGATAGAGAAGTGGTATAGGCGCTCTGCAAGTGGTTTTTCAAACTGTACAAACAAACACTTAGAAAACCTATGACCTAGTTGCTTCACTCTAATCTGAGCTAAGTAACAGCAAAAGGAAAGGAACATAAGTTTATTCGTAATGAAACACGTGAGATAACTATGAAACTAAGCAATCATAAACTGAAGCATTTAAACACAACTAATATCAGCGTCTACAAATGTGAATTCCAACACTAAGGATTGCATGACAAAGCAAAACAACGTTTTTGTTGGCAGCAATGTCACCTTTGTCCCAGCTCACGATCCCACTGAGGGAGAGGTGAGATCAGAGGTGCTTGAGGCCCTTTTTCTGAAGATCTTCCCTATTATTAACTTATCAACTAAATCTGAACATGAAAAGCTACTTTAATCATCAAAAACAATCTAAATAACAAAACAAGATTTAAATCTAAATAGCAGATTTTATCCCAGAATGCAGCAAAGACACATGAAAGTAAACAAAGGAGGTATTGGGCACTTGAGATGGGCCCAACCCCAAGAGCTACAACCTCCTAAGAGAGATTAGAGCTGGTGCACAGCTGGATTCATCTTTATTGATCAAAAGAATAATTACATTCCAAAAAATGTCAACAAGGAAAATTTGAAAATGTGTTGAAATGCAGAGCTAAACTACTACCTAAAAAATGACTAAAATCGAACTACAAACTAGCTAACTTCTGCCTACAAAGTGACTAACTACTGGCTAACCAAAATGAGGCCTAAGTCCTCTTATTTTATACAGATTGAGGAGCCCACCAGTCCTCCAACTTTAGGGACTCGGCTGCCCAAAACTTGCAATTTACAGAGTCCTACTGACTTGCTCGACTGCCCTTGGATGATGGGTTTGGGGCCGTTGAATTCGAGCTGAATGCTGGAGAATTCGAGGTAAGGGGCCATATAAAGGGCAACCTCTAAAATCCTCTCCTTGTCTTCCACGAATTTGGCTGCCAAGTGCTCATAAAACCTTTGATTTTGTCTCAAAATTGACCAAAACACTGCACAAAGTACCCATTAGACTTTTGGCATTAATGACTAACCCAATTCACTCTATTAGCATAAATATAATCAAAAACATGCAATAAAATAATGAGAATGGTGGATTAATTCGAATTAGGAGGCTGAATGAGCCCATATAATTATCCATTTTTGGGGCTCATTAGTTGGTTCATGGGTTTACCTGGTGATAGCATAACAACTTGGGCTCAGATGCAGCAGGCCTTTAACAAAAAATATAGGGACTACTGTAGGTCAAATGACACTATAGATGAAATTTTTAGGATGGCCATAGGCCATGATGAATCCCTAGAAGACTATGAAGAGAGGTTCCAGCTCAGCTACAAAAGGGCTAGGTGCACACTTGACCCTGGGTCACTGAAGCTGGTCTTGCTTAGAGGAGTGAAGGGGGATATCTTAGACACCCTACATATGTTATCAGGAGGAGATATCTACCAACTACCTTACGAGGACATCAAGACTATCTTTAGAAACCATTCTAGGGCAGCCAGAAACAAGGGTAGAAGTAGTCAACCTATGGCCAGTACATCATCCTCCAACTCATCCATCAAGGGTGAAATTGGAAATATGCTGGAGGACTTCAAAAGTGAGATGCTGCAAACCCTTGCCTTGCAAATGGATACCATGAATATCAGAAGAAAGCAAGAGGAAGCAAAGAGAGCCTTGGCCATCTTCTGTCCTAGGTGCACCAGAAGGCATCCTAGGAATGAATGCCCATTAAACTGTATTGAGATTTCCTCAATATGTGAAGAAAAACACTCCATAAAAAAGTTTCCTTACTTGCATGGACTCAAAGTTGTATATCAAGGCACTGAAGGGGTCACTGAGTGGCTTTTCTACATTAACCAAAGGAGACCTCTTGGGCTTAGACCATACTAGTAGGGTATGCAAGGATCATCCCATGCATATTACAAACCCAACCAAAACACAACTACACCTTCTTGGGGACCCCCTACTCATCCTTCTTGGTCTACACCCCCTCGTTGGTCCTATGCATCTCAATATCATTCCCAGCCACCCAACCAGTCATTTCAACCTTACAATCAGCCACAACATCAGTGGAATATCCCACCGCAGGGGTGGAGGCCCCAATTCAACAATGTTCTAGCTCTATTGCCTCCATCACCTACCCAACCGCAACTCCTACACTCTGCTCCACCTAGACAACCCCAGATACCTTCCTAGCCAAATCCAACCCAAACAATAGGAAAGCCCAACAAACATATGGGGGAGAAACATCATACCCAACTTATGCTATTGAAATTCAGGAGATCAACCTGAGATTTGGGAGAATTCTCCCAGATAATTGACCTCCATCTCCACATAAGGAGGTTGAGGAAGAAAAAAAGGAAAAAAACCTTAAAACAAATCCACCCTTTCCTGAAATATTAGCCCAACCACACCAGCTTACCCCAAAAGAAACTAAACTTTTGGGAGAATTGGAAAACCTATGTGTAAATATTCCCCTTCTCCAAGCAATCAAAGATGTGCCCATTTATAATAAATTGATCAAGGAGAAGTGCTTTAAGCATCTAGGAAGAAGAAAAAGAGATGCCCCTAAAATTAATGTCATTGGGCAGTTATCTTACTTGATGCTAGGGTAGGCAATATGTCCAAAATACTTAGATCTTGGAAGCCCTATAGTCGATGTCCACATAAATGGCATCGTTGTCCCACACACCCTGATTGATCTTTGGGCTACCATTAATGTGATGACCAAGGACACCATGCTCAAGATTAAGATCCAAGGGTCATTAAGAAAGACCACAATAGTGCTGCAACTTGCAGACCATTCCACAGTCACCCCTGAGGGAATTGTGGAGGATGTGATGGTCTCCATTGGTTCCTGGGAGTATCTAACAGATTTCCTAGTTCTCTAGCCTAAGGCTAAACTAACTAGTTACCCTCTCATCCTTGGGAGGCCATGGTTGGCCATAGATGATGCCTACATTAGTTGCAGAGCTGGGAATATGACCATCAAGAATGGGATTATGTCCAAACAATTAGTCCTATACCCTCCTGCTCAACCCTCCCTAGAACATGACTTACCTTTATGGTTGGAGGAGGAGGAAGAAGATAAGCTCTATTCTGTAGAACTTTATAATTTGGAAGCCATCATAGGAGGAGGACAACAAGATGAGGATGATTTAATTGAACACCTACTCCAGAATCCAACTCCTAGTCCATTATCAATAGAAGAATAAGTTAAGGAAACACTGAACAACCATCAAATTGACTTATGATTGGCCGATTACAACCCAATCTGAATCAAAACCATAGAATTTGGTCTAGATAAAACCTTGAATGTTAATCCATCTCTCTCTACTTCGGAGGAGAAACAACTATGCAGCTTATTGAAAGAGAACCTAGAAGCCTTCGCTTAGAACTACAAGGAAATGAAGGGAGTACACCGCTCGGTGTGTACTCACCACATATATATTAAGGAAGGTTGCAAGCCAGTCAAAAAACCACAAAGGAGAATGAATCCAACCCTTAAATACATAGTCAAAGAAGAATTGCAGAAACTGTTAGATGTAGGGTTCATTTACCCTATTTCTGATAGTGAGTGAGTCTCTCCTTCAGTGATGGTTCCCAAGAAAAATGAGAAGTGGAGGATTTGTGTCGATTATAGGGAGCTGAACAAATCCACTAAGAAGGATCATTTTCCCTTACCCTTCATTGACCAAGTGTTAGATGGCCTGATAGGGAAGAAGTTCTTTTCTTTTCTAGATGGATTTAATGGGTACAGCCAAATCCAAATCTTCCCAGAAGACTAGGACAAGACCACTTTCACCTGTCCATGGGGTACCTTTGCCTATAGAGTCCTTCCTTTCGGCCTGTGCAATGCTCTTTCCACTTTCCAGAGAGTAGTCCTAAGTATTTTTGTTGAATTAGTTCATGATGCTGTGGAGATCTACATGGATAATTTTACACCTTATGGCTGTGATTTCCAAGAGGCCTTGATTAAATTACGCAAAGTATTATGCAAATGCATTGAAATGAACCCATCTCTCAGTCCAACAAAATGTGAATTCTTAATGACTGAAGGGACTGTGCTAGGTCACTCAATATCTTAGCAAGGACTGCAAGTGGACCCAAACAAAGTAGCAATCATTCAAAGGGTCCCTCCTCCAAAAAAGCGGAGAGACGTTAGGAGTTTCTTAGGATTAGTTGGATATTATAGAAGATTCATAAAATACTTCAAAAAGCTAGCCTCTCCTTTGTTTGGATTATTGGCCAAGGATTCTAAATTTATATGGTCAAAGAGCTGCCAAGAGGCCTTGGACATTTTAAAGGATAAGGTAACCACTGCACCAATCCTTAGAGGCCCAAACTAGGCCCTCCCTTTCCACATTCATGATGATGCCTCACATAGGGCCATAGGAGCAGCCTTAAGACAGGTAGAAGAGAAATTTCCTTATGCCATCTACTTTACCAGTAAAAACCTGTCAAAGGTTGAACTAAACTATATTGTGACACAAAAAGAACTCCTGGTTGTTGTGCATTCATTGAACAAGTTTAGGAATTATATTACAGGCTATCAGACATTTGTGCATACTGATCATGCTGCAATTAAATATTTAATGAACAAACCAGATGTAAATGCTAGAATCATCAGATGGTTACTTTTATTGCAGCAGTTTGATTTAACTTTTGTTGATAAGCCTAGTAAAGAAAATGTTGTTGCTGACTTTCTGTCTAGAATGAATCTGCCTGCAGGTGAAGAAGGAATGGTGGATGATCAGTTCCCAGATGAGCATTTATTTTCTATTTCAATGCTCTCCCCATGGTTTGCTAATATATCAAACTATCTGGTGTCAACACAGTTCCACACCAAACCTGCCCTCCAAAGAGAAGAGCAAGATAATTAGGAAAAGTGCCCCCTTCACTTGGATTGGGGGCAATCCGTTAAAACTGGGCCCAAATCAAATCTTGAGAAGATGTGTAAGGGAAGAGGAGGTCTTTGACATCCTTCTAACCTGTCATGATGGGCCTTGTGGAGGTCACTTTGCAGCAAAAAGGACAACATTCAAGGTGTTGCAAGCAGGCTATGATTGGCCTACTCTTCATCAAGATGCGAAGAAGTATGTTAGTCATTGTGATTGGTGCCAAAGGATGGGAAAGCCTACTCGAAGGGATGAAATGCCTCTGCAACCTCAAGTGATTTTCGAGCAATTTGACAAGTGGGGCATTGACTTCATTAGACCTATCAACCCTCCTTTCAAGAAAAACCAACACATTATTATGTGCACCAATTACTTGACTAAGTGGGAAGAAACCAAAGCAATCAAGGCAGCAACAAAAGAAAAGGTGGCTAAGTTCTTAAGGGAGAACATATTCTACAAATTTGGGTACCCTAGAGAACTAGTCACAGACCAAGGCAGCCAGTTCACCTCCAGCATGATTGAAGAACTGCTCAAGAATCACAAGATCAAACATAGGACCTCCACTCCTTATCACCCACAAGCTAATGAGTAAGTGGAGGTGACCAACAGAGCACTAGAGAACATCCTTACCAAGGTAGTGAACAGCAGTAGAAAGGACTGGGCTGAGAGACTAGTTGAGGCCACCTGGGTCTATAATACAACATGGAAGACCACCACTGGGTTTACACCCTATGAGCTAGTCTATGAGAAAAAGGCTTTGTTGTCCATTGAATTTGAAAATAACACATTGAGGATGGCAGCCCAACTAGATTTAGATCTCAGTCATGCACAAAAAGAAAGGTTGTTCCATTTGAATGGCCTAGATGAATTCATAATGCAGACCCTCCTTCATACAGAGATAGTTCAACTTCATAGGAAGATCTGGCATGACAATCACAAAAAGGAGAAGTTGTTTCAAGAAGGAGTCTGGGCCTTGTTATATGATTCAAGGTACAAGGATTTCAAGGGAAAGCTAAGAACAAGATGGCTTGGACCATATGTGGTGGAAAGCTGACATGACAATGGTTCATTGCAAATCAAGATTATAGATGAAGAAGCCATTCCATTGCTAGTTAATGGACACTGATTAAAATTATACAAGAGGCCTTCATCTAAACAAGAGTTCATTGACAACATCAATAAGATAGTGATGATGGTGGAGCAAGTTTTAGCTCCTCCCTCATCAGGTCACTGAAAAAAGAGAAAAAAACAGAACAAGGATTCAGGTGAAAACCTCCATGAGGCACCTGAGTCCCATATTTGGTTTGAAAATCTCCATGAGGCAGCCCAAGGATGAGAAAAAAGGCAAGAAAAAGAAGATCCCTGGGTTGAAACCTTCCTTAAGGCGCCTAGGGTAGATGGCTAGGGTGAAAACCTCTCTGAGGCAGCCTAGGTGTTTAAAAAAAAAAAAAAAAAAACATAATTGTTGTTTGCAGGAGGAATGAGAAAGACAATCAAGGAGCAAAGAGAAAAACCAAAAAGGGGGGGTGGGGTGGGGGTTGCCTCACATATGCTCATCTCCCCTACTCCTTACCATGCATCCCTCCATAAATTCCATTGTTTTTTTTACTTCACTACTTCAATATAGGATATGATCATGTTTTCCATAGCATCACCTCATCCATTACCATCATCCCTGCCTTCACACACACTCCTAATCCCTTTGTACATGCAACAACATATGATCTGTAGTCACAGACATCATCAATAGACATCAGAAGAGGTAGAAAGATGAACATACAGTAGCATCAACATCCGATCTGCAGTCAAGAAACCATCAGCAGACAACAAAGGAGGAAGAAGAATGACCATCAACAACACCTTTGATCTTTGACACTTGTAGCATGGCATTAAGGCCACAGGTAAGTATCCCACCCTCTCACTCATATGCATCATTTGATCAAAAGTGTAAAGGTTAAGAGGTAGTTGGTTTGAAAGTAAGAAGGTGGCTAGTTTCCTCTTTAAAAGGATAGTGGATTACATACACAGGAAACTTTTTCTTCAAAGAAGTTTCTTATTTCCTCCTCAAGCCTCACAAGAAATATACTCATTTATGATGGTAGTCCTTCTATCAGTAAGGAAGAGGAAAAAACAAGAAATAATAGATACAGAGCTAGATGGGGATGACATGGTGAAGGAGAACACAAAGAAACATGATGTTGAAATAGAAGAGAAAGAAGGCATTGAGAAAAAGAAAGAGTAGCAAGAAACAAAAGAGCTAAGTGGCCTCAGGAATAGAGAAGTAGTTGAACAATCAAACCCCGTGGTCCTAGTCAACATCTAATTGCAAGTAATCCTCAGATAACACTTAGATATCTTGTTGTCCAAGGATCTATTTAGGCTGCTAAGGAAATGATAATATACATGCCTTCTAAAAAAGATAACACACTACCTGTTGTTCAAGTATTTGCATATGTATCATTTCTTTGATGTTACGTTTCATTTCTAGAAGTTTCACGGAGTTCTAGGCAGTGGCTTGAGTCCTAACCCTGAAAACGTGGCACAAAATCTGGAGTCGTTGGCACATAACTACTTGGAAAGTTCCTCAGTTGCATGCATGCCTTGTTGTGGGAGCGAATGGAGGGTCCTAGTCGCATGCATGCCCATGTAAAGGAAGCAGTTGAGGCTTTAATGCATGAGAATGTTAGGTTGTCTCAAGGTTTGGTCACCTGGAAGGGTTTGATGGCTCCTAGGGGTTTTGTTTCATGTGTAGAAGGTTAGGTTGGTTGTGTTGTGTTGGTTCCACTTCCTTAACTGTACATGGGGAGTTGAATCATATCTTAGTAGCTTCTTGTCACATGTTTACCCTGGTTGGCCGGTTACTTGGGTAGATGTGGGAGGAGGGTGTTACAGTAGGCCTTTTAGAAATTGTAAATACAAGGGGTATCCATTGCTTTTTCTTTTAAGGGAGGGCTATAACTATAGGGAGATTTTGTTAGAATGCTATGAGAATGTTGTGGAAATGAAGTTATGTGGATTGTAGTGGGCGTTTTGTGGAAACTAAGTTATGCATATGTTCAATTTATTGAAGGTATATAACTAGTTTAACCATATATATATATATCTATCTATATATATATATATACTCTTTTCATCAGTGCTTTGCTTTGCTACCAAGTTCAATGGGTGGAAACCCTACCACTAGAATATCTTCTATTGTTGATTTCCATTTTAGATCCTATGTATAGTCTCATATAGCTCAAGGGTCAAAAGGAAATAAATTTTCCTTGGGTATGGTTGGGTGGAAACCTATTGGAACACATTTCAATAGCATAGGTAAGGAATTTTGAGGTTGGAGCACTTCTTTAGCTACTAACATTCAATTTCTAGTTGGATATAACTTTCTTTTACATATTTATGTTACTTCTAATTTTCAACTATTAATTTGATATCATCACATGAACTATTGAACAAGGAATGGTAATCCAATGAATAGAGGAAGTAATGATAAGGAAGAAACATAAAATAAGGAGAATCAACTTATATTCTAAAGTGATACTTACCACTAGGATTGTGGTGATGGATGTGAGAAAGTTGCGTTTGTCTTCCTCTAATTCTTTTGGTTTAGCTATTGCCTAAGCCAATGTTTCTAAGGTATGGATATAGAGAAGAAAATGAATGAATATGAAAGTAAAATTACCTTTCTCAAAAGTAAAGTTAACTAAAACCAACAAGTATCAAACTTCATATTTTATTAACTATGATTTCAAAGCGAAAAATGAATTGAACAATGTACAAAGAGAATTCTATGGTATAGTGCAACATGTTTAGGTCCATGGTCAAGATATATTTGATGTCATGCATCATATTCAAGCATGGGAAATTTCCTATCAACAAAATCAATTACAATTTAATAAAGTGAGGGATTGGTAGTCCTCCCTTAAGGAAATCCCTATAAAAATTATTGTTTTCATGCCCGAAACCTTTAAAGAGTTGGATTTTGGCATGTTATACTGGAAATAAGTAGCTTAAAATGTTGCCAAGGGAATTATACATGAGGTAAGATAATCTACTTTATTTACCTAAGTTATAGAGAATATGGCAAATAATTTCCATTCGTCCGCTTTGGATTGAAAGGACATTATTTCCACATGTGCATGTATCTAAGGACTTGAATGATTATATCAACACAAGTAGAAAATATAACAACTCTATATCTAAAATCAATGTAGAATCCATCCTAAAGTTTATTGAGGCTCTTACCAGGACATAACATTGATCAAAGCTCTACAACCTTAGATGGAGAAATTTGAAAAAATAATGAGGCATAGTATTATATTTTATAAATCTCCTTTCAAATGACATAATTTCCCCAAGGAGATGTGTTGAATAAATATTTTGAGGAATGCGATACTTATAACAATATGGAGAAACAAAAAAAGAGATGAAGCTTCATTAAGATAAGTAGGCCGTTATTTTAAAGTAGGGGATTCAAACAACTAAAGGGGGTATATGAATAAATAAGAAGGTTTGAATCCTCAACTAAGGGAAAATGACAATTCAACTTAGTAACCCAATATGCGGAAAAGGGAATTGAACAATCAAATAGATATACCCAAATATTGTATTTTTCCCCTTTTTCTTTTTTGTATGAGTAAGAGGAATTCAATGGTACAATATATTTTTGATGTTTTAATTTTCCTAGCAGATTTTACTAAAGATAAAAGTAATATACTTGGTGCTATGTTTATCTCCTTGATTTTTATAGTTTAGGCTAGGCATTATTTTGCATTTTGCATATTAAAATAGCTACATCTAATCTTTTGGATCATAGGAAAACCTACAACATGGATATAGTCACAATCAGTAAATCCATCAATACCAATCAAAGGTTACTAAGACATAATATGGATGTATTTCCTTTCTCCAAACAATGAGGTCTAATAGGGACTTTTCACTAGGGATAACCCCTACCAGTTATATTGGGAAATTCAACCCTAACAATAGTTACATGTCCATGAATATGTTGTGATATGGTTTACTAATTTTAGTGATACAATAAATTTATTATATGGATCATCTAATTTTAGTGATACAATAAATTGATTATATGGATCATTAAAAATGTGATTATGATTGTTTGAGATAATTATAGGGTGGGAGTCTAACAATAACATCTAAAGGGGGTAAATTGTGATATGAAACCATTGAGTTTGATATCCTCTCTCTCTCTCTCTCTCTCTCTCTCTCTCTCGACACACACATGATCTCTCTCTCTCCCTCTCTTTCTCTCTAGACACACACGTGATCTCTCTCTCTCTCTCTCTCTCTCTCTCTCTCTCTCTCTCTCCACACACATGATCTACTTGAGGAGTGGGATACAAGAGTCTTTGATAGAGATGAGGAGTCTCTTTATATAATATGTAGGCTCTCTCTCTCTCTCTCTCTCTCTCTCTCTCTCTCTCTCCACACACGTGATCTACTTGAGGAGTGGGATACAAGAGTCTTTGATAGAGATGAGGAGTCTCTTTATATAATATGTAGGATAAAGAGGCTAGCTCTCTCTCTCTCTCTCTCTCTCTCTCTCTCGACACACACATGATCTACTTGAGGAGTGGGATACAAGAGTCTTTGATAGAGATGAGGAGTCTCTTTATATAATATGTAGGATAAAGAGGCTAGATGAATTAACAAAAATAACGGTTGAGTAGAGTTATAGAGGATACATGTCTACTCTAAGTTATTCCATGAAGGGATTAAGGACATGTAGTCCTTACTTCCAACAACTAAACATTATAGATTACAAGTTAGATTGAATTAATCAAGACCAAAACCCATAATAATATTAGTTCACCTAGAAAATACCCAATTTTTAGTGGTGACTTTAGAGATTAATATTTTAATAAAATGTGGAATTATCTAATTTGTGAAATTAAATAGTAGGGGAAATTCTAAAGTGAAACATAAGGGTTTTGATAATATATTGAATTAAGAAAATACAAAAATGGGAAAATTTTGGTAGTGCCATCTAAGCGATGAAAATTAATAAATAATAAAATAATAAATTTGTAATTTTGCAGGAGGCTAAGGTGGTAGTCCCCATAGAGTCTATAAATATAAGGAGAATCCATTGGTTTTTATTTTAGGGAGGACTAAAAATTTAGGGAGATGTTGTTAGAATGATGTGAAAATGTTGTGGAAACAAATTTGTGTGGATCATAGTGAGAGTTTTGTGGAAACTTACACATAAGCCGAATTTATTGAAGGTGTTTGAGCAATGTTACTATATAGATCCCAAAACCCTCTATCAAAGGTGCTCAGCTTTCCTAGAAAGTTCAAAGGACAAGAAAGCCACCATTGGATTGTGTTGTATTGTTGAATTCTGTTTTAGTTCTTAGTTGTTATCTTCCACATCCTAGGAGTCCCAAGGAATAATCTTTCCTTGGTTATGGTTGGGTGAAAACCTATTGGCATACATTGTGTTAACACAGGCAAGGAAATTGTAGGCTAGAGCACCTATTTAGCTACTAGAATTAAATTTCTAGTTTGGTATAACTTGTGTTTACATATTCAAGTTACCACTATTTTTTAAGCTATTAATTTGATCCTAATGTGTGAATTATTGAACAAAGAATATGTATCCTTGTAATGGTTTTAGAGAATTTCATAGCTTGCTTGTGGCTATAGATGAAGTGATAAGGATTTCTTAATCTTGTGGAAATTTGGTGTGGAAGTCATGCTACCTTAAGGTAAAATAATTTCTAATGTTATGAAAAAAATGAGTCATGGTTCCCATATCAATGATAATAGGTTTTCCCTACTTAGAGAATCTTTTGAAAACATCTAAGTTCGTCTTTGGATAATTATTTGTGTTAATCCATTATAGTTTTAAAGTTTCACTAGGATTTTGTTGAAATATTTATGAACGATTGGGAAATAGTTGGATTGAATTAAAAATTTAGTTAATAGTAGGTTATAGTTTCAATCTAAGTAGTTGTTAGAAGGAAATTTCATTTTTTACTTCCAAAGTTTTTGTTCAAAAATATATTAGTTTCATTTTGACCATGACCTATAATAACTACATTCCTAGGTATCCTAGGGGTTGTTGAAGAATGTAACTAGATTCAGTCTTCATATTTATATTTGAGTCAAATAACGGAAAATAAATTATTATTATTATTAAATGACTTATTAAAGCATGGGTTTCATTTCTGGGTCATCATTTATAGGTCGAAGTCCCCATTGTGGACTCCTATGTTTTATACTAAGTCATTAGAGTCATTATCCATTTAATGCGACCCTTCTTGGGCTTTTGTATCATGTAAAAAGAATTATTATTGAGTCAAAATTGTATTTTGTCACCTCCACTCCAAGGCGGCCCTATCCTGAAGAATTTGACCTACAAGAGGAGAATTCAACCCACAAAAGAGGTTATATATACAAGAGCACTTCGATCTATTTGGACATCAAATCAACAAGTTCGATACACATCAAGAAAGTGCAGAAAAATTGTGAAGTTCAAGGGAAAGAAGGAAGAAGTACAAGTCAAAGTTTCTGGGCTATCTCTCTCTCTCTCTTTTATGCAAAGCTACTGGGTTATTTTCTGGGTCAAAGTTCTGCTGCTGAGAGGATCAAAATTCTAAATGTGTTGGGTCAAATATTCTACTACTGGAAGATCAAAATTCTGGATTTGTTGTGTCGAAGTGCTGCTACTGCAAGGTCAAAGATCTAGATAGAATTTGCTGGAAGGAAGCATTGAATTGGTGGTTGGAGGAGGTTTGTGTCTAGGTTGAAGAGTCTTGGATTATCTCGTCTTAACTATTGAAGGAAGAAGTTTGACTAGTTTTTCCCATATATAGGGGTTTTGCCTTGGTAAAGTGCCTACATATTGTGTCTCTTGTTCTTGTGATCTTCATACACACATAATTTGTAATTTCTTGATGAAAGATAATATGATAAAGATATAAAAGAAGCCAACGTAATTCACAAGTAATTATCAAGAAAGAGAAATCAAACTCTAATTCTACTAGCATTGATTTATCAACATCGTATCAGAGCTAAGGCCAAGGAAGTTGGATATCACTCTATTGGCTTGAACAAAAGGACTACTCCCGCTATGATAAGATACTTGAAAATGGGATTCAATATTGCAGGAAGCTGGATCAAAAGAATCATCTACAACTTATTCAACAAGGTCAAAAGCAATGGATTTTTGGCTGAACTCATAGGTTCACTCAATGATGAAAATGCATGGATTATTAATAGTGGAGCATCAAGACACATGAAAGGAGATAAAAACAACTTCACACTCTATCAAAGGAACATATTCTCATGCAGTGGAACTTGGAGACAACAAAATCTATGTTGTGAAAGGCCCGGGATCAACTTTTTTGAAGCTGGATAATGGAGAAAAGCTACATCCCAACAATATACTCTATGTTCTAGGTTTGAAAAATAATTTACTTCCAAATTTTTGCTTAAAAGATAAAGGTGATAGAGTTTCTTTTGTAGATGGAAAGGTTTTGGCTTGGGGTAAAGATTCAAGCATTGATAAATCTATGGTTATTGGAATTCATGAAGGAAGTCTATATAGAGTAATAACACCATCTCCTCAAGCCCTAGTTCACATGGAAATCAATCCCATTGAACTATGGCATAGAAGATATGGGCATTTACATTACAAGGTTATTCCCTCTCTCAATAAATTGGTAAATGGCATTCCCAATATTAAAGAAGATCGTGAAGGAATATGCAAGGGATGTGTCTTATCCATTCAAATGTGTGTGAGCCTATGATTGAAAAATAACTTGGTCATATTTATTATGTAACCTTCATTGATGATCACTCTAGAAATAATTGACTCTATCTACTAAAAAAAGGATGAAGTATTTGAAAAATTCAAGAAAGTTAGGTTTGAAGTAGAGACCTTAACTGAAAGAAGAATAAAGACTTTGAGATTCGATAATGGTGGAGAATACACTTCAAAAGAAATAATTTCATATTGAAAATGAGTAGAGATTAAGAGTCTCATTGTTCCCGACAACCTCGAACAAAATGGAGCCACAGAAAGGAAAAACAGAACACTTGAAGAATGTATACGAACAATGATCTTTGATCAAGATGTTCCTAATTTCTATGGGGAGAAGTTGCAATGGCTGTTGTATATATACAAAATAAAATTCCTCATAGAATCCTTGATAATATGACACCTGAAGAAGCATTCACAAGAAGGAAGCCATGTGTGGACCATCTCTAAATCTTTGGATATCCCTCCTATATCCATGTTCCAAAGGACAAACGAAAAAAGCTAGATTATACAAGCATTAAAGGGATTTTTGTTGGCTATAGTCTTTCTTCAAAGGCATATAAAATCTACATCAATGAAGTTAGACATAATGAAGCAAGAAGGGACATTATTTTTGATGAAAATCATGCCTACAAAAGATCCAAGGATATTCCTATTGATTCTGATGATGAAGACATACCATTGTTCGAGAAACCTCTTAGTCCTACTGTGATAAATTGTTATAATCAAAGCAACATTAAGATGTATAAAGATCCCTTGTTCCATGCAAGGACGAAGCATATCAACAATAAGTACCACTATATTAGAAGTTTGGTACAAGATGGAATTGTGAAGCTACAGTATGTTCCGACCAATGAACAGGTAGTTGATGCATTAACAAAGCCTCTTCCTAATAAGAAGTTTGAATATTTGAGAAAAAAATCTTGGTTTGGTTGATATTACCGATTTTGTTAATGAAAGGTGTTTGGAAGAGACTTGAGGAGGGATCTTGTGTGATACAAAATGTCTGGGAGGACATCTGGCTGACATATGTGTTGATGTCTAGTTCCCAAAGTATGAAGGGTGGCGTTGGTCATAGAGCTCTGACCTTGCATTATGCACCTAATTCCCTAGGTTGATGGTTAGAAAGTAAGCCTAAAGGTACCTAGAGAGGCTAAAAGCTTTAGTCCTTCTTAGTCCCACCCAGATATATTTCCCTGCTCAGGAATCTACTTCGTGGCACCATGTGTGCCGAAGTTCTTCGTAGTTATTGTATTTTGAGATCTTCCTTGTAACTGTATATACATGTGTAAATTGTGAATACCTCTCTAGTTAAGAGGGAGTGTTGAAGAACGTAACTAGGTTCGACCTTCATATTTATACTTGAGTCAATGAATGAAAAAGAAATTTTTATTATGATTACAATGACTTATTAAAGCACATGCTTCATGCTTGGGTCATCATTTGTAGGTCATAATCCCCATTGTGGAATCCTAGGTTTTATACTGAGTCATTAGAGTCATTATCCATTTAATGAGACCCTTTTTGGGCTTTTGTATCATGTAAAAAGAATTATTATTGAGTCAAAAATATGTTTTCTCACCTCCACACCAAGTCAGCCCTATCTTGAAGAAGTCAACCTACAAGAGGACAGTTCGACCCACATAAGAGGATATATATACAAGAGCAGTTCTATCTATTTGGACATCAACTCAACAAGTTTGATACACATCAAGGAAGTTCATAAAAAGTGAGAAGTTCAAGGGAAAGAAGGAAGAAGTGAAAGTCAAAATTTTTGGGCTATCTCCTTCTCTCTTTTATGTATAGTTACTAGGCTATTTACTAGACCGAAGTTCTGCTGCTGGGAGGGTTAAAATTCTGAATGTGTTGGGTCAAAGACACAGTTGCTAGAAGATCAAAATTATGGATTTGTTGGGTCAAAGTACTACTGCTACAAGGTCGAAGATCTTGATTGAAGTTGTTGGAAGGAAGGGTTGACTTGGTGGTTGGAGGAGGTCTATGTCTAGGTTGAAGATCTTGGATTATTGTGTCTTAACTATTGAAGGAAGAAGTTTGACTGGGTTTTCCCCTAGATAGGGGCTTTGCCCTGACAAAGTGCCTACATATTGTGTCTCTTGTTCTTGTGATCTTCATACACACATAATTTGTAATTAATTAATGAAAGATAGTATAATAAAGATATAAAATAAGGCAACATAATTCACAAGTAATTATCTAGAAAGAGAAATCTAACCCTAATTCTACTAGCATTGATTTCTCAATAGGGGTGGCGTACAATTATATGGTTCAAATCCTATGAGAAAACCCTAGAGGTGATGGAATTTCAAAGGAAATGGAATGTAAAAAATATGTTTAGGTATTCCTTATATGTTCTAGGTTTCACTTGTAATGGTGAACAAATAATTTATTTCATAATATAATTTTTGAACCTTGGTTTTCATTATTTATGCTTTGAGTTTGTATCAAAATAGAATCAAAATTTGGATTATATAAGCCATGATGATATATATTGAATGATAGTGAAATACTAACTCCAAGTTTAGTTGTGTCTTCATGTTTATGAAATATTTATGGGTCATATTATCTACATTGCATATTGCGTGTTTATTAAAAATTCTCAAATAAAGATAGTGATGTTAATTGCTTGTATGCTAAATGTTTGAAATGAGCTCTCAAAGTGTTTACATGATTGTGTGAGTCAATTTATGGTGTAAGGAATGAAGGGTATCATATCATGACTTATGAAAGATTGTTTTGTCAATGTTTATGAGGAATAAATAGTATTTTGTTTTCTATGGTTGGTAAGATTATGGTTCATGCAGTATGGATTTGTTAATGGGTATGAAATGAAGATCATTTATACATGACATATTGGTATTTGTTGTTATCTAATCAAAGGAATTTTGCAAACCTAATGAGTAATGATTTTAATGAGTAAATACTAATTATAGTCACTAAGTATGGCTAATTATTCTTGTATTTATTATTGTCACAGTTGGACTGTTACCAATTCATTTCTATTTTGTGAATTTAGTTATTAGATGTGAGCATAACCCATTACTAGATAATCGTTAGTAAATCACGACTTTTAGTTGATTATCTTATTATGTCATTATCTAGTTATGAAAATCACTAGTTAGAATATTGTTATGTGAATTTTCCTTCTTGTTTTAACAAGATACATTGAATTTCATGGATATTGTCCTAGCAATGGATTTGATAATACTTGTTAAAGTTAAATCTTATAAGTTCTTATGAGGAAAAAATCAATTATCATTAAGAGATGATATATTTGTTATGCAGGCAGATGAAATGGTTAATATATTTGAATATTTTCAAAGCTATGTGTATATTTGTCGGGTTGAAATCAAGAGTAGAGTCATCACATATCATGTGAAGATAATCCACAATAAGTAAACAATGGTATATTTATATGGTTTTTCCTTCACAACTAAGTCTTATCTATATTTTCTAATGCACCAAGATTGAGCTCTTGATTATATAATCATTACAAGTGAAGGGAACCTTACCATTGAAGAGTATATCAAGGGGATTTGTGATTTTGTTATTAATCAAATTGAAATTTTGTGTGAAATTAATTGTATGAGGAGTACAACTAAAATTGGATATGAAGTCACTCTAGATCGATATGTCTTTAGTTTGAGAATCCTATTGGGAATAATATGTTGATGTGTTGTGAACTATTTAGCTTAGTTTAAAAAATGTAGTTACTTGTTTCAGTTAAACTTGTTGCCATGTCTAGTTTATTTAACATAATGTTGATGACACTCTATAGTGCTATTAGAGAAAATTCATCGCTAAAGCATTAAAAGTACATTCTTAGAGAAAATGATGGTAGAAATTAATAGTTTTGAGAAAATGTAGCACTAATGGTATGTTTTCTATTTTAAATATACATGGAGCATATTGGGGAAAGAAATGTGTCCTCTCCGCCTTCTCCACCTTTTTCATCTCCTCAATCCCATCCACCTTTGCCACCATTATCATTTCTTTCAAGTGATGATGGTGGCAACATGTTTATCAAATAGGTGGAAGAGAGGTAGTTAACTCTAAATATGACTTAAGGATTTAATAAAGCATAAGTCAAATGAAGTCTACACACTTAGATAGGGATCTCAAAATATTCTAGAGCATGAAGCATGATTTATGGAGTTTCTTAGCTATACTAAGTACCTAATTAATGAGAAGACGATGGTGGACAAGTTTTAATATAATGTAAACCATAGAATGTAGAAGAGGATGTGGTTTTTGATGCCCCAATCTTGCAAATGTCAACCATATTGAATTTCTATATTATTTTTCATCTATATCGATGATGTTAGAGTGGAGAAATTGGAGGAATTAGCTTGCAGGTTCATTTCTAATGACAAATGAATTTTGGAAAATTAAGGGAAAAACCTTCCAAATCCATTTTGGGGCCTTCCTTAAATGACAAACTTTTGTGGTCCTAAACTTTGGATCAAAATTTATATTCTACACATCGATATCCTTCCAATGATACAACGATAATATTAATAAAGATCGTATGAGAATGTTATTCTTCCCACAAGTTGATTGATTATGTTTGACCACCATGGTTCAAAAGGATGCTATGTTAGTCCTCCTTATGTTGATTTTTCTAGTGTAATTAAAACAAGCACAAATTTCCTGCCAGATAATTACTTCCAATGATATAATTACTTCTTTAGCACATTTCATATTATAAAGCAATTGCAATTTAGAAAATTTCAACCATAAATGCAATAGGGCAGTACAAATCACAATAAAATAAATATGCACAAGAGGGATATCAATTTACCTTGGGAAAAAAAACCCTAAACTAGGGGCAAAGCACAACAACATTTTCTTAAGAGAAAATGTCCAATTCAATCAATTTGTAAATCTAAATTGCCAATCAAACATAATCAAAATAACTATACCACTTTCCAAGTTAAATATAGTCAAAGGGGGGACAGAGTTAGAATGGTGATCAATAATTCAAATTTGGTCAACAGGCTAAATTTCGATATTTGCTGCTCCTAGTCAATTGCAGTCAAAGAGGTTCAACCCTGACCCTGCAACTTCCTCATAATTTTCAACCAAACTCTCAGAGTCAATGTTGGTAAAATAGGTTCAGTCAATGCCCAAAAATTAGGCAGATATTTAGTCAACCATCCAGTCAATGATTCCAAAATATTCACTCCAATAATTAGTCAAAGATTCGGAAAAGAAGCCCAAAAAATGTCAAGTCAATGTTGGTCAAACATAAGAGAATAGGTCATATTTCACTATTTAAAGTCTTCTTCCTCCTTCACATTTGTGAACATAAATATTCTTCTTGAGCAGATCCAAATCTGTGTTAAGATGAGATACCAAATGAGGAGGTCAATTCGTCAATATATACATGTCCAAATGAGTAGGTTTTGACCAAGGGTCAAACCCCTCCATGAGGTGGGGATGAGTTATCAAAGTAGGGTCAAGCTGAACAACATAAAAAATTTCCTTTGATTTTGTTAACCAAAATACCAACCATGACTACATATTTTAAACACCTTACTCATGGAAAAGGGGCTAGCCACATGAGGACTATGTAGAAGACTCTAGAAGGATGAAATTTGTAACTCTAGTTGAGAGTTGAAAGTCAAAGTTAACCCATAGTTGGCTATCGGGTTAATGTGTTAAAATAGGGAGACTAGGAGGAGAAGGGGTTCCATTCTAGGTGATTGTATATTGTTCCATAGTAGAGTAGAGCAACTAGGAGTGGCAATGAGAGAACATAACAAAGGGATTTAGTGTTCTATAGCATCTTCTCAAGCCCTAGGTATCAATTGAATCCATAGAGAGGGACTTCTCCTTTATACTCACACTATTTTTCTTCCAAACAAAAGAGAGTAGAGTAGCCTCACCTTCTAATTAGTTTTGTATAAATGACAAGAACTTTGCTACTGCTGATGAATTTGAACTGAAAACAAGAGACGCACATTTCTTCTACAATTCCATGGAAAGGAAAACACACATTAGAAAAACATGAAATAACATGCAATCATCAAAATACAAGGAACACAATGATTTTACAGGGGAACCCAACTGGGAAAAAGCCCTCCATTTCTTTGCATTAATTTAGATGAGGATATGGATAAATTACAATGACTGCTTCACACATGAGGCACACTCTGAATTACAATTCCAATCTCTTGCTCACTAACCTACTCTGACCAACAGTTGGCCAAAATAGGCCTCAACTTTCCTCTTATTTCCTTGCACAATCCTTCAGGAAATTAGTTCCTAAAAAAATAAGATAATTTCATATTTCCTTGCACAAATCCTAAAGGAATTGACCACCTTCTCAATGCAAAACTTTGTACACTCAGCTAGTGTTAGGGTCCTATAATAATAGGATTCATAATTTTGAATTGACTATGGTTAGTATTGTAATATTATACATACCTTTGCTTTCTACAAATTTTTTCTATATTAGAATTAAAAAAATGTAAAGAGGGTATGTCCTAAAAGAATAATCAAATGGAAGAAAAAAGAAACAAAAGGACAAAAAGAATAATAAAAGATAAAAAAAAAATGAAAATATATGAACCCCAAATACAAAAACAAATCATGAAAGTGTGCAAGTCTAAATGCCACTACTATGTTACTTCTTCTGCAAATAATGGTTGTGTGCAACTTGTCACACAGGCCACAACCCATGGTAGTCAAACTGCTTAATCTTGACTATGTCATGCTTTGAATTTTATGTTTGTAGTTAGAGAATAAAATCTGACCAAACAATTTAATCTTGGCAGATCATTAGATAGGTAGAGAAAATAAAAAGAACTCATCAGTTTAATCTGAGCCCTTGGATGATATAATGTTAGAATTAGATAGATTACTTTTCAAACAAAAATTGGATGATAAGGGTTTGCTAGTCTAAATGCACCAACATAAAATGAAGAAAAAATGGTAGGGTCAGTAATGGGTAAGTAGAAGAAAAGTTACTGAAGTATAAAGTTGATTGGATCAAAACACATTAATCATGCTTAGACATATGTGATAATATGTATGATCAATTATGAAGGAAAAAGCAAAGGTTTACAAGTTAATTTAATTAACTCCCCCTCAGTCATATTTTCCCCTATACTTACTAATTTCCTATCCACAAGCATGTTCAAGTTCTTTAAATCCTTCAAGTCAAAGAGGCTCAGAGAATTTATTTAACTTTTGGTAGGACAGGACCCTCAACTTAATGACTTATGGACATTAAGTGCTATAATTCACTCCATAAAAGTCATTTCCCTTCATTACCCTAATAAAACCCCTTTTCCTAAGGTTAAACACTATTTGCCTATGAAAAGTAAAAATCCCATGTTAAGTCCCATTTTCACTCAAAAACCCACAAAAAGTTTTTATCCTAAGTAGAAGTGTTAAATGACCATGTGGGGCATCACAATGAAAAAATCGCGCCTAAAAATCATATTTTACTCTATGCCTAGTGTATTTTACATTCCCGCACATTCATTTCATATAAAAATTCTAACATAATGTATTACCTCCCCGATATACTTTTTTCTTGTATATTAATTAAATCCCATAAATAAATACCCCCAACCCTTAGTTTAAATATAAACTATAGTTGACACTCTATTTCATACTTCCCCAACGAACCCCTTTTAACTCACCAACCCTTGGTAAATTTAAGAAAATCCCTTTGTTTAAACCCATGGTCCCTGTTAGGGCCTAAAGCTACCTCAGGCTGTGAAAGGCAGGTCTAGGGTAACATCAAACCACACTTAACCTAGTAGCTATCCCTACCAGGTCGGGAGAGGACTCTCTCCTTGTCAATCTCAGAAAAATATAGCAAATGAGGCTTGAATGACTGATGTAAAGACTAATTTTAGGCTAAGTATATGCTTAGAGGGGTTTGATTGAGTTTTATGTTGGTTTGCTGGATCAAAAGTGAAAGGCAGTTTTGGGTCCGAGGAATGAACTCAGTCTTGCAGAGATTTTTGTGGGGCGAGGTAGGCAAATGCTTTAGTACTTTGCAATAAGTGAAATGGAGAGTCTTAAGACTCGTGATGAGTTGGAAAGGGCATGAAAGTATCAGGGATCCTCTTCAAATAGTAGAAAACATGAAAAGCTAAACAACCCTAAGGTAGAGCACTACAACATCAATGATTTCCACCTTTATACTTGATTCATTTAGTTAAGTTGAAAAAGAGAGAGATAATGGCACACATAAACATATGATAACTTGAATTACAGAAGGAGAAACAATACTAAATCACCTTGCCACAAGAATCCCACAAAATGCTGCAAACCCTGGTCTATTTCTTTGCCAAACTGTAGAGATTAATGTACAATGATGCTCAAAGCTTTCACAAGAGTCCAACCTTTGAAAATGACTGAAAAAACACATAACATAGACCTCAAAACCAACTGTGCTATCCATCAGGGGTCGAATCCATGAGAAGAAGGGTGATTTCAACCATTTCTAAACTAGGAACACAAAAATAGGCAGTGGAACAGCTTGCCTCTAGAACCTAGGAAACTAATTCATTCAACTCCAATCCACCTAGAACTGATGTATCTACCTTATCAAGTCAATTTTCATCATTTTTACATCATATTACATCAATTTACATCATTTTAGCTCATGAATTTGACCATAAGAGAGAAAAATTCAAACTAGAAGAAAACTAGGCGAAAAATAGAGTTTTTAGGCAAAATTGACACTTTTTCATCTTGTGCGTAGTGCCACTTTTTCTATGCATAACGCTTTTTCCCAGCTGCATTTGGAGGCATTCCCCTTCACAAAATCTATTCCAAGTAGGCTTGTTGGAAATTTTTTTTTGTCTAATTTATATAAGAAGTGGAATTTCTAAATTTGGTGCCCATTTGCTCCTCAAAAAATCAATTCTCCCAACACTGCTTCCTGTGTGGCCAAAAAGTGCCTGAGAGGGAATTTTTGAGGTGTTTTTGGCCCTTTTGGTGACCCAAAACTTGTCAAAAGGTTCTAGTAATTTCTGGGTATTCATAATTTTCCATGCAAAATCCAAAAATGTAAACTTTTCTTCCAGAAGAGGTCCCTAGAAAAAGCGAGCACCAGGTGGCGTTACGCACTTGTCAGAAAAACCTATTTTTTCCTTCAAAAACTCAAAATTGTCAAAAGTTTTGCCAAATTTCTTGAAATTTGGCATGAGTGACCTGCATCAAGTACTATGCTAGGCCAAGGAATATTCAACCAAGATCTTGAGTTTATCTTGGTCTTTCTTGCTCCTCAAAGTCTTCTTCAACTTGGCCTTTAGGCACCTTATCCTAGCTTTGCAAATTTTGTTTCGTGCCAAATAATGATAAGCCATGTGCTGTAACATCTTTTTCTCCTTGTTGGCCTTTTCAAGAAGCTTCTCCAAGTGCATATTTGTCCTCTCTATCCAAGATTCCCGGTCAGCATCAATCTCTTGCTTAAGGGGTGTCAACTTGACTTTCTTTCTTTTTGATGCTTGCTTGTTTTCTCTTATGATTTGCAGCTCCATGATTGTTTGCTTGTTCCATTCCTCAATGTAATTGATGATCCACTTAGCCCTTTCAAGGTTAACAGCTAAGGCATGAATGTCAGATTCTTGTTCTTTGATGATCTCCTTGGGTCTCGAGCTTTGGGGGCCCAAATCAGCATCATCATCCTGAATCAAAATGAAATCTCTCTCTTGACCTTCAGAAGGCTCCTCCTCATGCAATGGTTTCTTCCCTTTGTCTTGTACCTACTTTGCTAAAGAAGAAGGCAAAGCCCCTTTCATCCTGGGTGAAGATAGATTTTGCCTATGATATGATGAAGGAAACGAGACCCCTTCCACCCTAGGTGGAGATAGTACTCGTTTTGAAGCTGCAAATAGCCTCCTTGTCCCCTTTTCATATGTAACATATACTGGCACCCTTGTAGCTTGAGCTATAGCTTGAGTCTCATGCACCTCTGGTTGATTTGAAGGCCCTCGTTCCTCTTGAAAAACTGATGGGGTCACTTGAGGGCTTTTGAAAACCTCATGTGAAATGAAAGTGTCCCATGAAACATTCAACAAACTCAATTGATGCAAAACAACAACCTTGATCAAGGAAAAATGATAAATGTTGTTCAACTGTTGATGAAGAGGTTTCCTTTGCACCAATGTAGCCATTTTCTCAATGTTTCTGCATATCAAATAAGGGAGTTTCATCATCCTCACTCTAATGAAATGCATCAATAATCTAATATGGTAGGTGTACAAGCGAGAAAATCTCCCTTCACAACTGAAGTATTTGATAATGAGCTTCATGAGTGGAGCATAAGTGTCCTGTAGGTATCTGAAAGGAAAGACCCTACTGATCTGCTTCTAATAACTAGCCTTGATATAAGGCTCATGATGCTTTTTGCTGACATGTTGTCCTTTGTTCCATTGTTCACCTACATTTGGAATCCCCATTGCTTCAGCTATAGTTTCAAGTGTTAAAGTGAAGGAAACACTTGCTAAGTTCACTTGGCCATTGTGAAGATGAAGGACAAATAACCTGACAAGTTCATGGTGGTATTTCATTCTCTCCACCCTGTCACAAAACTGGTAGCAAGACTGATGTTTGAAACATGTTACTGCAAGGGGATAGGCCAATAATTCTGTAGTTGTAGTGGGCTCCCCCAGATGTGTTTTCCTCCCTTATGTGGTCTTCTTAGTGCATGAATCTATTGGGAGGAATCACTCACTGTTTCCTCATCCCTTTCATAAGCTGAATCTATTTCCATGTTTGCCACTGTATGGTGCAAAGTGATGAGTATGAAGAGATTTTATGTCAAGAGTAGGTGACTGCTATTTTGTTCTTTGGATTTGATGAATAGGACTGATGAATGGGAGGTTTTGATGCTGACTGTATGGTTATTAGGTAGTGATAGAGTTTGGGAATATAAATTAGGGTTTAGGGAATAATGAGAATTAGGGGAATAGGGATTTAGGGTTTTTGGGATAGGGGGTAGGATGAGTGTGAATGAGAGAGGGAAAGGGAAATGAAATGAGTGGAATTTCAGTGGAGAGGGATGTGAAAATGATGCAGGGGAGTAAAATAGCAAGAATGACAAATTCAAAACCCTAGACAGTTTTTTTGTAATGCAACTGTGCAACAATTAGGGTTTGATTTTTTTCACCTATTAAATCTCCATCAATGAGGACTAAATCTCTTGCAATGGCAATTAGGAGGCTTTACTTACTTGGAGGAATGAAGTTTGCAAACACTTGGAGCTTGGGAGGTCAATTTGCAAGGGTTATAAGCTTGGAAAATTGGTGCATCGTGCCAGTTGAAGTTTCAATACAAATTCTGCACCCGGTGCGCCCTGCCTATGCCTAGTTGCGCCGCACCAAGAAGAAACTGTGAATTCTGCTGCGAATTTCTTCAATTTGCCTCAAAAAGCGATTTTGCCTCTTTTGCTCTCTCTCACTTGCACAAATGAAGTCTTTAACACATGAAACATTTTATATACCTTTTGACTTTACTTTTTTGATTTAGAAAACCCACTTTCTAAAGTTGGCTTTTCACTTTGTTCTTTAAAAACTCTATTTTGCAGTTTGGCTCATTTTTTGTCATTTGATGGAATAATGTTTAGATTTTCTTGTTTCTTTTGCACGAGCTAGAGTGCAGAAGTTTGACAAGGTGACCCAAGGGCTGTAGATAATACTTATTACATATAGGAAAATTAAAATTACATGAAATTTTTTACATAGAACATAAAATTTTTGTTTTTCCTCAAAACAGGGTTTTGAGTAAAAATTCAATTACTGAGTATATCATTATTGAAATTTTGATACTGAGACCTTATTAGACCTCCTCATGCACCTGCTGACCATTATTGAGCTTTTCATGACTATGGTGACAAACCCTAGACCTAATGAGACTTGAAAACCCTAACATAACTTCTGCAACTGAAATGAAATAAAAATGACAGCAAATGACTTGTACATGTGCAAATAAGCTAGTATATGAAAAGCATGAGGGAATTTTGACAAAGAACCACTACCATCAGATGATCCATGACCTAATGGAATGCAGCTGATTGGATGAGACACCTAAAATGCATGAAAAAAGAGAATTTTGATCACTGATGGAGGGATGAAGGTACCGACACTAATAGTCCCACTTCATTAAAACCCTCTTGATCAATTTAATCATGTATAACCTATAATTAATCATAAAACACTTGTGATTAAAGCCTCAAGCCCCCTAAACTTTTTCCCCATCCCGTTCGTGCTATTTCACCACCCGACTATCGTCTGATTGTCAGCGCCCAAATCCGATGATTCACAGCCATATAGGGCTCACCCGATGCCCGACCTTTACCTGAAGTTAAATCCGTCATTAAACCCCACCCAATCAATTAAACCCGTGATTAAAGTCTTAAATAATCCCAATCCGTCAAGGATTAAAGCTCTGGGCACCCCTGAAGCCCATGCTTTTATCACCCGTACACCTCCCTCACCCAACTATCATTTGATCACCATCCCCCTCATCCGACAGTCCGCAGACATGTCAGCCGCGCCCGATGGACGATTGTTACCCGCCTGATAAAGCGGTTTTCCCCCAAACCCCAAATGCTACGTGTCAGGTGCGGAGGTAGATTGGGTGACCCCTCCTCAATACCACCTTTGCCACAAAAGAGGTGTGATGGCCTAGGAAACCCCCTCCCCACTCAACCTGAGAAACCATCACTGTTCACTTAACTAATCCCACCCCAAATTTAAAAAGTTGCCCATTAAAACCCTGAAAACCCACGTTTTCATTCCTTTTGCCCCGTTTCATAGTAAAACCTATCAAACACTTCTAGCACCACCCTGAGCCTCTGCAACACAATTTGACCTCCAATTACTTTCAAAACATTGCCACGACTCCTTCCCTAGACATCCCTATGCAATAAAGCCATCAATTGCCTTTCCCGCCAACCTATGTTTTCTTAATGATTGTTGTATTTTGCAGGTAATCAACAAAAGACTAGAACTTGGATAAACAGTTTTGATAATAGTCACAAAACTTGTTTACTCAAAGAATCAAAGGAAATCTATTTAAAAACCTTCATTCAGAAGAAGAAAATAGTTATACACAAAACAGAAAAAGAAATCATTCACACAGATACATTGACTGTTGAAACGAAGGAACCAGATAGAGCATACAGTCAAAGGACAAACAAATCAAACATACAGAAAGTTGATCAATATCCATTACCATATGTTGATACATATAAAAAACTAAATAATTTACTGCTGAAATACACAATAAAGACTTAAAATGTACAGTAAAAGTGAAAACACAGTAAAGGATATTGACAAGTCATCAAAGTAAAAGTGTATCAGTGTCAAAGAGTATTAGATGAAAGCCTAAAGTGACTAAAGCCTCTAGCGTGAAAGTTCAAACAATAAAGAGAATAAAGGGCTAAAAATCAAACCATAAAGGCGAGCAGTACCATGATAAATGGGACAACATGAAAGCAGCTCAATAGCTGTCTCTATCTTTTTGCAAGAAGATATTTGTATTTCCTAGATTAAATCTCAAGTTAGTTTGATATATTTTGTAATAACTTTTGTATAAATAATTCACAATTCGAAGTATGTAGGGTGGATTCCTAGATATTTCTATAGAAGTTTGATCAAGAGATTGTAAAGCTATTGTATCATTGACTAAGCCAGTAAGCTGAATTGATGAATAAAGACAAGATATTTCACAGGATTCATGTGTTGATCGAAAAGCAGACAAGTATTTTCTCATGTTGTTGTATCTTTATTAAATTGTTTCGACAATCTTTAATGTATCTCTAAATCTGAATGCTATAACTGGAACAATATCTCAGAATTTATTTAATTACACTCTGTTTTAACAGTTATGCTTATAAATGTTTTCAATTGATATCTAAGTTAAGGAATTCTTAATTACTCCTTAGTTTAGGTTGTTTCTTGCTAATCCAGATCAAATGATTCTTAATTGCCCTTTGCTTTTGATTTCCCCCTATTCCTCGTTTAAGTCCCAGTCTGAGAACCCTTAATTGCTCTCATCTTGATTCAAACCATTTCACCCACTGTTCCAAAGACTTGCACTTTATTTTGCTAGCTTTCCCTTTGAACATTCCCTTTAGTGAGTTGATTCAGTTATGCTGCTCTTTTGTTGACTCCATAACCCAATGGTCTAAAGACATCATTCTATCCATCTGTTTAAAGAATCCCACCACCCAATCTCAAATACAAATCAAAAACCCCCCTAAACATTCATAACTAGCTTGAAATACCATCAAACAAAGATAAATCATATAGAGAGAGCCCTTTTTGAGCCTAGGTTGGCTAGAGCCTATGCTCCAAAAGTGGTTTGTGGTTACTTTGGTGATTTCTTTCTTTAACCTTGAGAAATTACTGAGTGATAACATAGTGGCAACCATATTGGGGAAGACTAGCATTTTCTTCAGAAATATTTTATAGGTTCAGATCCGATCTATGATGGTGGACAATGATCAAACACACAAAGGTTAAAATCATCCACCTGGTGACTCCAAATCAATTTCATAGTTGAGACTCTACTG
>APFE031618537.1:349816-361487 GCA_000404065.3 Pinus taeda | reverse complement strand
AATGTATATTGTATTTTAGAGGAGATCTTAAATTAATTTTTGATTATTTTCCTTTGAAAATTGTAAATATATATCCTCCTTATCCATTTAAGCAACATTCTTTTGAATCTTATGATGATCATTTTCCAATCAAGAAATCTCAAATAATCAAGAATGATCTTATAATCCCTATACATATCCCTGTACCTTGTAAAATTTCTGATAGGTATAAGCCACTCATCTTACCTCCTACACTCCATGATTTCCGTGATAATTATTACAAGTATCTCCCTAGGTTTGATGGAGAAGATGGTAAAATCACTACCCAAAAACATATTCAAGGTTTTGAGAATTATCTAGACTTATTTGAGATTGATGAAGATGATGTTAGAATTAGACTTTTTTCTCTCTGTTTGCAAAGTAGAGTAAAGAGTTGGTTCAAGAATCTACCTATTGCGAGCATCTCAAATCTCCAACAGCTTGTTAAATTTGTCCTTGATAGATGGACAATCAAGGTTAATCTTTTTGTGATCATAGAAGAATATAATCAGTTAAAAAGACAGCCAAATGAAACAATACAACAATTTTCTGACAGATTTAATCAAATCTATTATTCAATGCCATCAAATATAATACCTCCTCCTGATTCAGCTCTCTTGCACTATCCAAAATCATTTGATCCAAAGATAGAATTTTAGCTAAGAGAAAGAAACCCCTCAACACTGGAATAGATGTAGAACATTGCAGTTGATGTAGAAGTTAATCTGCAAATTAGAAGAGAAAAGTTGAAAGTAGGAGCAGAGAAGAACGACATTGTAGAGGTAAAACTCGACATTTTGGTAAGAAAAATAGAGGAAAGGATACAGAAGATCATCATGAAATATAAATTTCTTTCTCAAAATCACCATGACACATTTATTTCACAAAACGAAGAGGTTGATATCCATGACCAATTCCTGCTAATTCCAACTACCATAGATCATAAGATAGATTTATAGAGCAATATGTGGAGAGGTAATCTGTTGATCTAATGTGTATGTTTGATGACATTACTTCTTTTAATTATTTATCTAAATATAATCAGTATGATGATAATTATTTTCCTCAAATCCAAACTAAATTTACAGAGCAATCATAAACTAGTTTGGGAAATAAAGGAATTCAGTTTCAACAGCTTGAAAATAGTGATCATCTTATCCATATCAACTATGAAAGTGAGGAAGAAAGTGCAGAAAATTTGGAAATAAGTAAAGCTTCTTAGCCTCTTTGTTTTTCTTCATTTCAGTTCATCAGAGAAAACTTTAAAGCAATAAAAAATCAGCAGTCTTTATGTATTAATATTGACAACAAAGAAGACAATTAAAATCTTGATCAAAATCCTTCAATTTCATAATTACAGTTGTCAAATTCCATTGAAACACCAAATCAAATAATACAGGAAAGTTCCATACCACTATGTTTTGAATCATTTCAATTTTTAAAGGAAATGTGGTATGAAAACTCTAAACAAAAGGATAAGCAGCTTGTAGAAATTTGTGAAGTCCCATTCGAACCTATGAGTAATAAGTTGCAGCAATCCTTCCAAGTCTTTCATGATCCCATAACTGATGGGTTGGATAGTGAATGAAATTAGAATTGTTCTTCATTAAGTAACAATCAGATTCAGAATCAAGATGATAAAGGTTTCACCAGTCAAACATTTCAATCAATAGAAATATCATCACAAAGCCTATCTGAAAATCTGCAAGGTTATAAAGATGAAAATAATGTTTCACTTTCATGGCATGGAGGCCATTAAAAAAAATTGTATAGTTGCTTAAATCAGTTGAACAATAGTGTATATATTTTGGAAGATCCTTTTGTATAGTTTTTAGAGTCCACAAAGGAAATCAAGTATTTACTTATCTTCTCATTGGTTGACAAGGTTATACTGGGCTGTAGAACTTTAGTTTTAATCACAAACAAGCACACAAGTAGCAAAATCCACCAATGTATATGATGCTTGAATGGTTGCATTGGCTGTTTCATTTTACCTAACCAGCAGTTGAATAGCTGATTAGGGTAAGTAGGTAGGATTTCAATTTGAATAAATTCAGTTTTTCAGCAACAAGTTTAATTCAGATTAGGTTTCAGTACAACATGTGTCAGATTTCAGTTTGCAGAAAAGGGTGTATTTTCAGTTCAAGAGTTCCAGTCACAGAGATTATACAAAAAATCATATACATGTTTGGGATTGGCCCAATGGATCAGACTACTAGTCGGTGGTGTTCTTGACATCTCATAAGGAGATGTCATCCCCATGTGAAGCCACTGTTAGGGTCCTATAATAATAGGATTCATAATTTTGAATTAACTATGGTCAGTATTGTAATATTATACATACCTTTGCTTTCTGCAAATCTTTCTATATTAGATTTAAAAAATGTAAAGAGGGTATGTCCTAAAAGAATAATCAAAGGATAGAAAAAAGAAACGAAAGGACAAAAAGAATAAGAAAAGATCAAAAAATGAAAATATATGAACCCCAAATACAAAAATAGATCATGAAAGTGTGCAAGTCTAAATGCCACTACTATGTTACTTCTTCTGCAAATAATGGTTGTGTGCAGCTTGTCACAGATGCCACAACCAATGGTAGCCAAACTACTTAATCTTGACTATGTCATGCTTTGAATTTTATGTTTGTAGTTAGAGAATAAAATCTGACCAAACAATTTAATCTTGGCAAATCATTAGATAGGTAGAGAAAATAAAAGGAGCTCATCAATTTAATCTGAGCCCTTTGATGATATAAGGTTTGAATTAGATAAATTACTTTTAAAAAGAAAAATGGATGATAAGGGTTTGCTAGTCTAAATGCACCCACATAAAATGAAGAAAAAATGGTAGGGTAAGTAATGGGTTAGTAGAAGAAAGGTTACTAAAGTATAAATTTGATTGGATCAAAACACATTCATCATGCTTAGACATATGTGCTAATATGTATGATCAATTATTAAGGCAAAAGCAAAGGTTTACAAGTTAATTTAATTAACTCCCGCTCAGTCATCTTTTCCCCTATACTTACTAATTTCCTATCCATAAGAATGTTCAAGTACTTTAAATCCTTCAAGTCAAAGAGGCTCAGAGCATTTCTCTGACTTTTGGTGGGACCAGACCCTCGACTTAATGGCTTATGGACATTAAGTGCTAGAATTCCCTTCATAAAAGTCATTTCCCTTCTTTACCCTAATAAAACCCCGTTTCCTAAGATTAAACACTATTTGCCTATGAAAAGTAAAAATCCCATGTTAAGTCCCATTTTCACTAAAAAACCCACAAAAAGGCTTTATCTTAAGCAGAAGTGTTAAATGATTATGTGGGGCATCACAATGAACAAAGGAAATAAATGCAAATCAAGAGGCTCGCTACACAATACAAGAACATATCCAAACAGGAGGAGGGATCGGGCAGCCCCGCACCCCACGCACCCTACATACAGGCAACCTAGGAGATTTCCCACCTAAAAATCGTATTTTACAATTTGCCTAGTGTATTTTACATTCCTGCACATTCATTTCATATTAACATGCTAACCTAATGTATTAACTCCCCGATATACGTTTTTCCGGTATATTAATTAAATCCTGTAAATAAATACCCCCAACCCTTAGTTTAAATATAAACTATAGTTGACCCTCTATTTCATACTTCCCCGACGTGCCCCTCTTAACTCACCGACCCTCGGTAAGGTTAAGAAAATCCCCCCGTTTAAACCCATGGTCCCACTTCATTAAAATCCTTCCAATCAATTTAATCTGATATTTAACCTATAATTAATCACAAACCACTTGTGATTAAAGCCTTGGGCCCCCTAAATGTTTTCCCCACCCCGTCCATGCTGTTTCACCACTCGACTGTTGTCCGATTGTCAACACCCAAATTTGATGATTCACAGCCATATCGAGCTCACTCGACGCCTGACCTTTACCCAAAGATAAGCCCCGTCATTAAACCCTGCCTAATCAATTAAACCTGTGATTAAGTCTTAAATAATCCCAATCCACCGAGGATTAAAGCTCTAGGCCCCCTAGAAGCCCATGCTTTTATCACCCACACACCTCCTTTTCTCGACTGCCATCCAATCACCATCCCCCTCATCCGATGGTCCACACCCATATTGGCCGCACCCAATGGCCAATCGTTACCTGCCCGATAAAGCGGTTTTCCCCTGAACACCAAATGCTACGTGTCATACGCAGAGGTAGATCAGGTGACCCCTCCTCAATAACACCTTTGTCACAAAAGTGGTGCAATGGCCTGGGAAACCACCTCCCCGCTCAACCCGATAAATCATCACTGTTCACTTACCTATTCCCTCACCAAATTTAAAAAGTTGCTCGTTAAAACCTTGAAAACCCTTGTTTTCATTCCTTTTGCTCCATTTCACAGTAAACCTATCAAACCCTTCTGGCGCCACCCTGAACCTCTGCAACACAATTCAACCTCCGATTACTTTCAAAACATTGCCACGAATCCTTCCCCAGACATCCCTGTGCAATAAATCCATCAATTGCCTTTCTCGCCAACCTATGTTTTCTCAATGATTTTTGTATTTTGCAGGTAATCACAGAAGACCAGAGCTTGGATAAACAATTTTGATACTATTCACAAAACTTGTTTACTCCAAGACTCGAAAGGAAATCTATTTAAAAACCTTCATTTAGAAGAAGAAAACAGTTATACACAGAACAGAGAAAGAAATCATTCACATAGAGAGATTGACTGTTGAAACAAAGGAACCAGACAGAGCATACAATCAAAAGACAAACAAATCAAACATACAGAAAGTTGATCAATATCCATTACCATATGTTGATACGTATAAAAAACTAAATAATTTATTGTTGAAATACACAGTAAACAGTTAAAATGTACAGTAAAAGTAAAAACACAGTAAAGATTATTGACATGGCATCAAAGTAAAAGTGTATCAGTGTCAAAGAGTATTAGATGAAAGCCTAAAGTGACTAAATCCTCTAGCGTGAAACTTCAAACAACAAAGAGCATAAAGGGCTAAAAATCAAACCATAAAGGCCAACAGTACCACAATAAATGGGACATCATGAAAGCAGTTCAATAGTTGTCTCTATCTTCTTGCAAGAAGATATTTGTATTTCCTACATTAAATCTCAGGTTAGCTTGAGATATTTTGTAATAAATTTTGTATAAATACTTCACAAATCGAAGTATGTAGGGTGGATTCCTAGACATTTCTATAGAAGTTTGATCAAGAGACTGTAAAGCTATCATATCATTGACTGAACCAACAAGTTGGATTGATGAATAATGACAAGATATTTCACAGGATTCATGTGTTGAGCGAAGTGCAAACAAGTATTTTCTCATGTTATTGTTATCTTTCTTAAAACTTTCCATGATATTTAATGTATCTCTGAATCTGAATGCTATAACTGGAACAATATCTGAGAATTTGTTTAATTACACTCTATTTTAACAATTATGCTTATAAATGTTTTCAACTGATATCTAAGTTAAGGAATTCTTATTTTCTCCTTAATTTAGGTTGTTTATTTCTAATCCATATCAAAGGATTCTTAATTTCCCTTTGCTTTTGATTTCCCCCTATTCCTTGTTTAAGTCCCGGTCTGAGAACCCTTAATTCCTCGCTCACTCTGATTCAAACCATTTCACCCCCTATTCCAAAGACCTGTACTTTACTCTGCTAGCTTACCCTTTGAACATTCCCTTTAGTGAGTTGATCCAATTCTATTTCCCTTCTGTTGACTCCATAGCCCAATGGTCTAAAGACATCATTCTATCCATTTGTTTAAAGAATCCCACCGCCCAATCTCAAATACAAATAGAAAAACCCCCTGAACATTCATAACTAGCCTGAAATCCCATCAAACAGAGCTAAATCATATAGAGCGATCCCTCTCTAAGCCTAGGTTGGCTAGAGCCTATGCTCCAAAAGTGGTTTGTAGTTACCTCGATGATTTCTTTATTTAACCTCGAGAAATTACTGAGTGATAACAACTAGTATACAATTAACAATTACATTGTGCCTTTCCTCCAATCCAAATAGGTAATTTGAATTCCATGCATGACTAGGACTAATTTTAGTAAATTGATCATTTAACTAAGACATCAGTGAGTTAACAACTATTATAACTACTGAATTGAACTCGTACTGACTCTACTAAATACTAGAGCTCAGGTAATTGAGTTTAACTAACAATAAATCCACTAGATTGCTAGATTTTAGCAATCAACCCATGAACAACTCTATTTGTAGCATACAAACTCAAATTGTTGATTTAACTAGGAGACAAAGTCATGTCACTCCAACTAATTGCAGTTCAAGTCATTCTACTGATATGGAAAATTGAATTTCCCCATTTGACTGAGGCATAAGTCAAATGAAGCATTTTCTTGCTACAAGTTAACACTTCCTCTTAGCAAGAAAAGGGTTTTGCATCACCCTTATCCTAATTCTGTGGAACTCAAATTTTCCTCTTAATAATTCCTTTGTCAAAATATCAACATCCTTCTCCTATGTGGGAATGTACTTCAACATCATGATTCTCCTCTACACACAATATCTCAAGTGATGGTACTTGATATCAATGTGCTTGGACCTGTCATGAAATACTAGTTTTCAGAGAGTTTGATACAACTTTGATTATCACAGTAAATCACAATAGGATCCATCTCCTGAATGAAGAGACCAATAAGAATTTTCCTCATCCAAATTGCCTTGCATGTTGCTTGACTAGAAACTATATACTCGACATTTGCTGAGATGAGTTTTGTAGATCTATGTTCTTGCTATATCAAGAAATAATTGCCAACCCAACACTGAAGATAGCTCTCGAAGTGATATTCCTGTCTGATGGAATCACTGCCGAATCTACATCAATGAAGCCTTGGAGCTTCATGCCATCAGTCCTCTTGTACCATAAACCAAAATATGTTGTGCCTCTGAGGTATCTAAGCACATTTCTTGCTACTTTCCAGTGAAGCTTGGTAGGCTTCACCATAAATTGACTCAACTACTTAAATGCAAAACATATGTCGGGCCTTGTGTTCACCAGATACATCAAGGACAGGACCAACTACCTATAGATGGCAACATCTACTACCTCTCATGTAGAAGCATATTCCTTCCTCTAGTTGGTAGATAGAGGAGTGTCCATAGGTTCGTAGTCCTACGTATGGAATCTCTAAAGTATTTTATATGTATACTTCCCCTGACTCACAAAAAAATCTCCATCTCCCTATCATCTCCAAACCAAGGAAGTAGTGCATCAAGCCCATGTCCTTCAACTTGAACTCTCTTGCAAGGTACTCCTTGCAAGACTAGATCAAATTTTCATCCCCTGTCAATATCAAGTCATCTACATACAATAATAATATAAGAAATTTTTCATCTACCACAATGTAGTAGAGATTGGCTAACGATTCACTCTTAGAGAAGCCAAGTTCACTGAGATACGAGTCTATACAAGTGTACCAATCACGAGGTCATTTCTTGAGGCCATAAAGGGCTCTCTTGAGTCTACACACATATGTCTCCCTGTCAAATGTCTCAAACCCCTCAGGATGCTCTATGTAAATCTCTTCCTCAACCACTCCATTGAGGAAGGTTGTCTTCAAATCCATTTGGTGGGTCTTCCACACCATTTATGCAACTAATGCTAGAATGGTTCTGATGGAGGAGTATCTTTCCACAGGGGAAAATGTCTACTATAATCAACTCCCTCTACCTAGAAGCCTTTGGCCACAAATATATCCTTGTACTTCTTGATACTACCATCAACTACATGTTTCACTTTGTATATCCATATGGAACCAACCACTGACTTGTTCTTTGGTCTTGGCACCACCTCCCATACATTGTTCTTCATGATGGAGTCATAATCCTTCACCATGGCATCTACACACACTGGTTGGGAAACTACCTCCTCAAATGAAGAAGGCTCAGAATCAATGAGTTTTATCATGAGTGTCATTTAACCAATATATTTTTCTAGTGATATCCACTTCCTGCATAAGGATGTATGAGCTCCCACATGCTCCTGTGTATTATGCACCAACCTGTCATCATCTCTGGTTCTCTTCCTCCCCTCTCTGGAAGATTTTGGTTGAGTGGGTGCCTCCACTCAGCTTTATCTCTACTCCTTCTCATGTTGCTGCTCCACAACATACTAAGGCTCTGATTGAGGCTTCTCCTTTGGAGCTAGAAGCTCCTCCTCTGGTGGAATACTCATCTCTCACTCTAGATAGCTTCTCATAGCCTTCTCCTCATCAAATATGACTTCTCTCCTCATCACTGTCATCCCAAGTGAGAGAAAATACACCCGATTTTTGTGAGGTGTCTCTATGTATCCTACAAAAATCCCCAACTCAGTTGTAGGCTCCAAATTTTTCCTGCTATCCTTGGAGACATGAAAATAGATTGTAGCTCAAAAAATAAAAAAATGGGAGACATCTGCCTTCCTCCCAGAGAAAACCTCTTCAGGTGTGATCATGCCAAGTATTTTGTGAGGGATACGGTTCTACAAATTAACTTTATATTAGATGATTCTGCCCACAAGTGTAGAGGCAATCCTTGACCATGCAAATTGCTCTTGCAACCCCTACGAGGTTTCTATTTTTCCTCTCTGCGACCCCATTTTGTTGTGGGTTGTGGGGTGCAATTAGTTCTCTTCTAGTACCTTCCTTGGCACAAAATTCTTTGAAGGAATTAGACACAGATTCTCCTCCATTATCACTTCTTAGAGATTTAATTTTTGTTTAGTCTCATTTTCAACTAATGCTCTGAATTCAACAAATTTTGCAAACAATTCATCTTTCTTCTTCATAAAAAAGATTCAACACTTGTGGAAAAGTCATCAATAAAAAATACATAATACTTGTGCTTTGCAACTGAGACCATAGAAAATGGTCCACACACAACCGAGTTGACTCGCTCCAGGATGGCTCCATCTCCGCTATCTCAGCCCTGGAAGGAGGATTTCACATATTTTCCAAGGGTGCATTCCTTGCAAACATCATGTTAGTTAAGGGTGAATTTTGGAATTCCTGTGGTGATCTGTTGCATTATTTTCAAAGCTCCATGGTGTAGGTGACCCATACACCTATGCCATAGTTCTCCAACATATTGACTCTGAACATGTTATATTTTTCTACTCAATGTAACGCATGTATCCACCTCTAGCTTGCATATATTTTTCACTCTAACACCAATATTTTTTACTTGTCTAGTAGCAACATGCTTCAGATAAGCTTTCCCCTTATTGAACACCACATCATATCCATGGTATTCAAGTACAACTACATAAATCAGCTTTTTCTTCAATGCAAGCACATAAATTACATTTTTCAGGTGAAGATGGGAGCTTTACTCCCTCTTAAAGGTGATAGTACCAATCTCTTTGGTACTATACCTCCCATCATCTCCAAGTTCTATGTGTAATTGTAGGTCCTTCTCATGGTAAATTTTAGGGGTGAATTTTAGCCCGAGGTTGAGATTTAAAGGGTTTTTCATTTTAGAGTGGCGAAATTTTTATAAAACACCCATTTCATATATTTAGCCCAAATTTTATTTAAAAAATAATTCTTTTTTTCATTTTAGCCCAAAAAAGGACGGATAAACTATGAAAAGGCTCATTTGACCCAATTCGTCTGGTTTGGAAGGTTATATTCTATTACAATCGCCTGATTTTGTGATTTACAATGTTTAATTCGTTTGTAATCGCCCATTTTCTGGTTTGGGAGGTGGTTTGGGAGGTTGTATTTGGTCCCAATAAATAAAAATATAAACAAAGTGGAGGTATGGTAAATAAATAAAACCTCTTTTTATACTTACTCCAAAGGTATGGTAAATAAATATAAATATAGGTATGGTAAATAAGTAAAATCTCTTTTTATATTTAGTCCATAATCCTCTTTTAATTTAAAAAGGCTCAAAAAAAGGTTTTATTTAAGTGAATCTTATGGGCCAAATACCATATTTATAAGAGGTATGGTAAATTAATAAAAATAATAAATAAAACATTTTTAATATATTTACTCCATAAGTCACCTTATATTTCCGAACACGCAAGGGTGTAAATAAACAAAAATAAAAATAAACTAGAGGTATGGTAAATAAATAAAACCTCTTTTTATATTTAGTCCATAACCCTCTTTCTATTGAAGAAGGCTAAAAAAAGAGGTCTTATTTAAGTGAATCCTATGGGCCAAGTACCATATCTATAAAAGAGGTATGGTAAATTAATAAAAATATAAATAAATGAGAGGTGTGGTAAATAAACAAAACATTTTTTTTTATATTTACTCCATAAGTCACCTTATATTTGGTGAACACTCAAAAAATGTGTTATATTTAGGTGAAGCCTATGGGCCAAATACTATGGGTCAAATACCATGGGCCAAATTATTATTAATACCATGCAAAAAAACATTATTAACCCATTATTAACCCTAATATTAGTATTAATAAAAAAAAGATGGCACATGGTATTGACCCATGGCATTCACGTGGAATGTAGGGTATTTAAAGGGGGGAATTAAACCAGCATAGATCCATCTTTATTTTGGATCTACTAAGCCCCGGGAGGGATCAAATATCCTGATATGCAAAATAGCATAGAGTGAAAAAATATTTGATCCTCGAGCTTGGTAGATCAAGGGTAAAAATGGATCTTGTAATTTAATGTTCACTTAAACAGTTTAATTTTGGTTTTAAAAAAAAAAAAATTAAAAAAAAAAAAAAAACAGAATCAATTATTAATTTTACTAATTTTTATAAATTACTAATAGTAGTTTTTAAGCTCCAAGTTTATGATAACCCATGGTATTGACCCATGGTATTCATGTGAGCATAGACTATTTAAAGGGGAAATTCTATCAGGTTACATCCATCTTAATTTCGGGTCTACCAAGTCCTGAGAGGGATAAATATATTTCATCCCTCCAGTGGAGTTAAGATGGATATAGGTTGGTTTTTATGATAATGAAGATATTAAATAGACTTAGGAAATTATATTATTAAAAAAAATCTTAAGGTGAATGGTTAAAGCTACATTTAGTCACTTCCCAAAATTTAGTAAAAAATACCAATATCTCCATTAATATTGTTTTTTCTGATTTAACAAAAAAAAAATTCAAAACAGTGAAATCTTATCACTCTTTCCGCATCACCCTCGCAGAAGAGAGAGAGTCAGTTCCCAGATTTCCCACCATTTTTCAAACGTTCTCAATATGATATCTTCATGAAAAAGCTAAGCTACTAATGTTGGTTTAGTTGTTTGAAAAATATGCTGGTTTGTACAACCTTTCATCTTCTCTGGTATTCTTAATTTGTCGTAATGATCTGTAGGGGTTGGGGCAATGCTTGAAAAATATGTTGGTTTGTACAACCTTTCATCTTCTCTGTTTTTCTTAATTTGTCGTAATTATTTGTAGGGGTTGGGCCAGTGCACCATATTGTCCTAAAAGGTGGAGATTGTGCACCAAAAAGGAAATTAATCCACATGTTACAACGTTGTTAAAAAATGCAAGACGTATGAAGGTAGTGAATTATGCTAATAAGCAATTTAGATTAGGAGAGACATAATTAAATTTTATTATTTAATTGAAGATTTCCAATTAAAATAATAATAAATCTATATGTATATATTAA
>APFE031618537.1:324743-342549 GCA_000404065.3 Pinus taeda | reverse complement strand
ATATTTAAAAGAATAAAATTAATTGGAAAAAGAAAAATGTACAAGAACTTCCTTCCCAATATTTAATCATAAATTATGTTCTGACATATGCCATTTTAAATATTTGGAAGCCCAGAACATTTCCTCATAATCCAAGGCTTTTTGACAATGTCATGGCACTTACCCGTACCACGTGCCCACACAATGAATTTCAGGTAATTTGTTGCTCCTCGTCATTTGCAGTCAAAGAGGTCGAATTTTGGCCCTTCAACTTCCTCAGAAATTTTGGGAAAACTACCATACTAAATGTTGGTAAAATAGGTTCGGCCAATGCCCATAAATCATAAATTTCGCTCTCGCAGATGTCATCTTCAAGATTTTGAATCCCATGACATACCCTCATAATACAAGGCCTTTTTATGATGCCATGACATTTATTAGTATGACGTGCCAACACAATGCGATTATGAGGGTACATTGTACGTAAGTGCCATTGCATTGTCAAAAGGTCTTGGATTATGAGGGTACATTGTGGGATTCGAAATCTTGAAAATGACATCTATCAGAGTGGAATTTATGATAGCATTGGGAAGTTCCTAGGTTCCTTGTATGTTGAAAGGCTAAAAAAAATCCTAGGTAACATATTAAGTTGTTGGGATAAATACTAACAATGCGATTATGAGGGTACATTGTGGGATTATGAGGGTACGTTGTATGTAAGTTCCATGACATCGTTAGAAGGCCTTGGATTATGAGGGTACATTGTCTGATTCAAAATCTTGAAAATGACATATGTTTTATGATTAAGCATTAGGAAGTTTTCAGGTTCCTTATATGTTGAAAGACTAAAAAAAAATCATAGGTAACATATTAAGTTGTTGGGATAAATACTAAACTTTGAAACACACCAAGCGGAGTCTGTAATTAGAACCAGAGTGGAGGCTATCTCCATATCTATCCATGCTATCATGCGTGCAATTTCATTTGTTTTATTTTTTTGTTGGCAAACCTATTATTGCATTGCATGGATGCATTGTACTAGTAAGTGCCATGGAATCATTAGAAGGCCTTAGATTATGAGGAAACATTGTGGGTTTCCAAATCTTTAAAATGACATCTGTCTGAGTGGAATTTATGATTAAAAATTAGGAAGGCAATTCCATTTTCATTCCTAGTGATCCCTATGATCATACATTCAATAATGACTTTCGTTGAAAAATCAACGCATGACTCACCATACTCAACATTTGCAAGTCAAGATAACCAACAAGCATAGTGAACACTTAATGTTATTAACTATAGAATAACTATAAATCCAATCTTGTGTATTGCATCTTCATCTTTGCAATATTTGCAAACTAAAGAAAAGAACACCAATTTTGGCCAATTTCTTAATATCTAAGTTTAAACTTAATCATCAATCTAAGTTTAAACTTCATTTTTATATTCTCAACTTTTCCCAAGTCCCAAAGTCATAAAAATTTCTTGCACCACTTGTTTCAAAGAAAAAAAAATGAGCTATTCCATATCAGAGTTATTTCCAAACACACCAAGATTAATACATTGTTTGACAATGGATCCCAGGGAAATTTAATTTCTATAGAGTTGGCCAAGAAGTTGAATCTGGAAATCGTGCCTCATTATAAACTATATCTGTTGGTTTGGATAACCAAGGATGCAAATCTTTAGGTCACAAGGAAATGCGTTTTTAGGTTTACTATTAATGCCAATTTCGTTGATGAAGTCAAATTAGATGTAGTGCCACTGGATATTTCTGGAATTGTGTTGGAAGCCCATATCTGTATGACCAGAAAGCTATTTTCCATAGATTTGAGAAAAAATATCATTTGTTCAAAGATGGAGTGGAGTATATTGTGAGAACCCATCATAGAAATCTTAATCTATCTTTAGCAAGCGCAGAGAAAATGAAGCGATTGGTCAATTCCAACAAGAATCTCGTGCTCCTTATGATCAAGATAAATAATGGAGTGTGAATCCTTTGTATGCAGTGATGTGAAGATAAAAGCTGAATTGGTTGATGTGGTCAATCAATATGAAAATGTTTTTCAAGAACCAAAGGGATTGCCACCAAAAAGGGTATTCAACATGAAATTCAGCTACAACAAGACTGTCCACTCCCAAATATTGATATGTATCGAATGTCAATTCTGGGAAGTTTAGAAATTAAGAAACAAGTCCAGGAATTGTTACATAAGGTGTAGTTCATCCCTCTACTTCACCATGTGGTTCACCAATTGTTTTGGTACTCAAGAAAGATGGAACCTGGCGCATGTATGTAGATTATCGAGCTTTGAATAAAATTGCCATAAAGAATCGATACCCACTGCCTAAAATAGATGATTTGATAGATTAGTTGAAGAGTGAAAAACATTTCACTAAATTAGACTTGAGAAGTGGATATCATCAAGCTAGAATAGCTGAGGAGGATATTTGGAATACCGATTTTAAAACCAAACAGGGATTATTTGAGTGGCTGGTTATGCCTTTCGGTCTTTGCAATGCTCTAGCTACATTCATAAGAGTTATGAATGATGTTTTAAGATCCTTTCTTGATGAGTTTGTAATTGTCTATTTAGATGATATTTTGATATTCAGCAAATCACGAGAAGAGCGTGTCAAGCATGTGAGGAAAGTCTTGGATGTCTTGAAAAAAGAATAGTTATTTCTAAAGTTGTCTAAATGTGAATTCGGGAAAACTTCCTTACTGTATTTGGGCCATATTGTTGGAGGAGGTGAGTTGAACATTGACCCCTCTAAAGTTTCATTCATTGTAAATTGGCCAATACCTAAATCAGTCACAGAAGTAAGGAGTTTTCTAGGAGCGACACAGTATTGGAGGAAGTTCATTGCCAATTTCTCTTCTATAACAACTCCACTACATGCTTTGACTAGTGTGAAAGTTGTCTTCAAGTGAGGAGGCAAACAACAAAAAGCATTTGATGCATTAAAACAAAAGATCAATTCATTGCTAGTTTTAGCATTGCCGGATTTGAAACAACCATTTGAAATACAAATAGATGCAAGTGACTATGCCATGGGTTCAATTCTTTTACAACATGGTAAGCCCATTTCATTTCATTATGAGATTCTTAATGGTGTTGTGATTAACTATCCTACATATGATAAAAAGCTTTATGAATTGAACATATATTTCATTAAATCTGGAAATTTTTTTATTACAAGGACATCATTATAATTGAGTTTTTTGGTTATTTTGAAATTCTAGATCCATTATTTAATTCCAAATTTAATGAAATATGTGTTATTGGTGCAAAGTGTGAAGAAATGGAAGAATTAATTAACGGAAAAAGAAACCATTATTCACACTGATCATCAACCTTTGCAATATCAGCAATCTCAAACAAAATTGTAGCAATCAAGGCAATTTCGTTGGATGGGATTCTTACAACAATTCCACTTGGTAATCAAGTACAAGAAAGGCATTTATAACAGAGTTGTTGATATGCTTTCTAGACTGGTTGTTAATGTAGCCATTTTACATAAGAATCATTTTGTTTTCCCTGAAAGTTATGTTGAACAATACACACATGATGCTGACTTTCAAGACGTATAATCAAACTTGAGTCAAAGCCACCAAGTTGAGGAATTAGACTACCATGTACATGATAATATGTTGTATCATTTGGGAAAACTTTGTGTTCCACAGGGAGAGAGAGTAAACGTCACAAGGGAAGCACACACTTCTCTTATTGCTAGACATTTCGATGCAAGTAAAACAGTGGAAAATATTCAAAGGTATTTTACTGGCCTCATATGCTTGAAAGTGTGTCACGTTTTATCATAGGTCGTTTATTGTGTATAATCAATAAGCCTTGTAATAGGAAACTAGGACTGTACACACCACTTTTAGTGCTTTCACTTCCATGGGAGAGTGTTTCTATGAATTTTGTAGGAGGTCTTCCTTTTGTCAAGAAAAGGTCATGATTATTTGTACGTAGTTGTGGATAGGTTCAACAAGATGTGCATATTAATGACTTGTAAGAAACAAATTACAACTGACCAAACAACTCAACTTTTCTTTCAAAATGTATGGGTTCATTTTGAATTACCTACTTCTATTGTAAGCGATCGTGATTCCCACTTTGTTGGGAATTTTTGGTCAAATTTATGGAACTAGATGGACACTAAGTTGAAGAAAAGTACAACCTTCCATCCACAAAAAGATGATCAAACTAAAGTGGTTAACATGAAAATTATTCATTTGTTCAGAGGATATTGCAGCAAATATCTGAAGTTGTGGGATGAACCATTGCATTATATTCAACATGTTTACAACCGAGCAAAACAGTCTTCTACTCTAACTCCGCCTTTTGAGGCATGTCTTGGTTATTTGCCTAAATCGCATTTGGATTTCATCTTTGAGAAAGATGTAGTTGTAGATGGACACAACGACATGAAAAAAGAAAAGAAATTCATTGAGCAAATTCAATTGATTCACCAAACAATTCAAGAAAAACTAGAAAAGAGTCAAGGCAAGTATAAGGTAAGGCATGATAAGCATCGTGTGGATCATCAATTTCAAGTAGGTGATGAAGTTTGGCTTTACATTAGCAAGGAAAGGCTTCAAGGTGAAGGTAAAAAGCTGAAACCAATCCGTTATGGTCCATTTAAAATTTTGGGAAAGATTGGTAATAATGCTTTCGAGCTTGATTTGCCTTCATATATGCAAATTTATTCTGCTGTTAATGTTGAAAATTTGAGATTGTATGAGCCTCCTTTGTTTGAAGATCAAGGAGAACGTGTACAAATTCCATCAATTGAAGATTTTTCTCCAGAATTTCTTGATGAGCTTCAACAAGACACCATACTTAATAGAAGAACGAGGTCATCAAAGAGAAGAAATGTTGATTATCTTAGAGTGGGTCTCAAAGGTACAAATCCATTAAAGTCCAAATGGATTGAAGAAGGGAAGGTGAGGGAACAATACCCTCATCTGTGAATAACTGAATATAATATTTTGGGGTCAAAAAGCTTCCAGTGGGGAGGAGTGATCAGGTGCTCAAGTTTATGCTCAAAAATAAAATTTCATAGAATGGAATGGAAACTATATGGTTTGATAGATATCGATGATCTGAAGCCAACACAACTTGTTCCATCGAAAATGGAGTTTGAATGCTCCCAGAAATGAGTTCTGATCAGTTTGCTAAACATGCAAAATAAGTGCATAGTCAGCAAGTTCAAGTATCGTCAGCCAATCAGGAGGCGCCAAGTGTCACTCTGTCATTGGTCCCACAAATCAGGCCATCGCATCACATCGACATAAGTTTTATGTTAAAAATCGGCCCCCTGTCTAGTTGAGATACAATATCACATGGATCACATCGCAAAATCACATCGTAACAGGTAGTCTTATTAAGAATCACCCTACCCACGTCAATAACCAAACACCGATAGAACTGATTGCAAAAAGAGATTAGGTTGCAATGTATGGAATGTTTGGGTCCAACAATTCATCGTAGTTCACACTTCGTAGCAGCAAACGACAATTTGTTAAGGAATCCCTTGGTCCCACACCGATTGCGACAAGCCGATATATACCGGGCGCGAAATTATTATGAACCGTGGGGCATAAATCGTTAAGTCCATTATCGCAGATCAATAATTGCACTATTTGAAAGGAGTTGTTTCGTCTGTTTCTCTGCCAACGCTGATTGCGATTGCGATTTCCGAACCCGTTGGGAAGTATGGCTCCAATGGCTGAAATGTGGCAAATTTGGCGGATTTCAGGCTGAATTTGATGGTTAGTGGCTGGAAAAGGGGAATTTGTTGAGATAATTGTGGGAGAACTAGGAGAGGTCATAACTTCTTCAGTTCTTATCCAAATTAGGTGCAAAAGGAACAATTCTATCAGTTTTGGCTATTTTGAACTCATTGAGACAGGTTTCAGAGTCATTTTGAGCATTGTAAACACACTTTTGTTGTAATTTTGAGCATAATAGAGAGGCCCAAGCATTGGAAGTTGGACTAAGGAGACGTAGCCCAGTTGGGATGAAATCCTCATCAAATCTTTGTATTGTGTGTTAAGAAACTCTCATGGGAATTGGTTAATTAAGTAAAAATGGTGAATACTTAAGAACTTGATAAACAAATGATAAGCATCTCAGGTTTTATTCTGAATGGGAATTAGAACACCATTACTAATTTGCTCCATTTCAGATTGCTAACAAATGTCATTTTCAAGATTTCGAATCCCACAACAAACCCTCATAATCCAAGGCCTTCTAAGGATGCCATGGCACTTACCAGTACCATGCACCCATGCAATGTTGTTACCTTCATGCAATTCCATTATGCTTCTAATTATAGACATCGCCTAATGTGTTCTGAAGTTTAGTATTTATTCCAACAACTTAATATGCTACCTAGGATTTTTTTAGTCTTTCAATGTACAAGGAACCTTGGAACTTCCCAATGCTTAATCATAAATTTTACTATGATAGATGTCATTTTCAAGATTTTGATTCCTACAACATGCCCTCATACTCCAAGGCCTTTTAATGATGCCGTGACACTTACATAAAACATACCCTCATAATCCCACAATGTACCTTCATAATCACATTGTTAGCCTTTATCCCAACAACTTGATATGTTACCTAGGATTTTTTTAGTCTTTCAATGTATAAGGAACCTGGGAGCTTCCCAATGTTATCATAAATTCTGTTATGATAGACGTCATTTTCAAGATTTCGAATCCCACATGTACCCTCATAATTGCATTGCATGGGCATGTCGTACTAGTAAGTGCCAAGGCACCATCAAAAGGCCTTGGATTATGAGGGTATGTTGTGGGATTTGAATTCTTGAAAATGATATCTATTAGAGAAAAAATTATGATTTTTGGGCATTGACCAAACCTATTTTACTAGCATTGACTATGAGAGTTTCGCTAAAAATTCTAAGGAAGTTGCTGAGATGAAATTCGACCTCCTTCACTACAATTGACAAGGACTAGCAGCTCATCTGGAATTGCATTGCGTGGGCACATGGTATTGGTAAGTGCCATGACATTATCAAAAGACCTTGGATTATGATGAAAAATTGTGGGTTTCCAAATATTTAAAATGACATTTGTGAGGGTGGAATTTATGATTAAGCTTTGGAAATGAGGTTCCTTGTAGGTTTTTTTTCCAGATAATTTTATTCTTTTAAATATAATTTTTATTATCTTTTTTAAATTTATTGAAAAATGATTAAATTTGATATTGATTTTGTAATTAGTTATATAGAGTTTTTAGGACATTTCATACTTTATATTTTAAAAGAATTGTTTTTTATATAATTAATTGTTTTATATTTTGATAAATATTAAATAGTTCTATAAATTTATATATATTACAATTGAGTGGCATCGTTTCCTCCTAAGAGGTCACATGTTACAAATAGAGGGGGAGGATATGTTTGCTTATAACTTAGCCAGTCAATTCATTACGCAGAGGAGGCCAAACAATGTGGTTCATACACCCATTTTGTTTTTGCTTTGGCCGTGACCTTAAATCATATCTTATATATATATATATATAATCTTATGAAGAAAATGTTTCTTACGAAAAATGGTACTAATAATAATTTTTGAAACAAGGGTAAAAAGAACTACTAGATACAGTCTCTTAAAAAAAAAAATTTGAAGGATTCTTACTAGGTTGGTAATTATGTCATGTAAAAATTAGCATTGTTTTTAATTACCAAGATTATTAGGCTAGACCCAACTTCTTATTATCAGATTGATGCGTTAAAATTGGGCCATTGGGAGGAGAAGGTGTTCCATTCTAGGTGTTTGTATCTTGTTCCATAGTAGAGCAGAGAAACTAGGAGTGGCAGTGAGAGAGCATAACTATTCTATAGCATCCTCTCAAGCCCTAGGTATCAATTGACTCCATAGAGAAGGCCTTCTCCTTTATACTCATTATTTTTATTCCAGAAGAAAGAGAGTAGAGTAGCCTCCCCTTCTAATTGGGTTTTCTCTTGCAATGGTTTCCCATAGCATATCTCTGTGTTCATTGTAGATGGTGTGTGATTATATTTTGCTATTCTTTATTTTCCATAGTTTATCTAATTTGTGCATACACATAAACTCTATAATTAACAAATTTGGAATCTAAGGGAATTTAACCTCCATAAGATATATTTTAGTTTATTATCATCATATTTGATGAATTGTTTAGTGGAAAATCCATGACATTTTATAGATTCACAAGGGAGTGAAAAAGAGTTGTAATATAAAATGTGAGCTACTTGGTAAAGTTGACGATGGAGTGAAAAAGAGTTGTAATTATAGAATACGAGCTACTTGGTAAAGTTGACGATAAAGATGTTATAATACCATCCATGTCTTTGGTCCCTTGTTTTTCTAAGAGGTCCCTATAGTTGATTTTATGGGGGTAGTTCCAAATCCTCTTCCTTTAAACATTGGAAAGTCAAATGGGGCAATGTTTTGGGATTCAAAAGAATCCATCACTTCGAATGAGGCCATCATTCAAATCCAATATTTAGTAGTAGTGGTCTCCATTCTGAGGGTTTCCATTACAGTTTATATTAAAACCTTGCTAAGATAACTAAGGTAGTAATGTATTCTCCTTCAGGTGGTTGTTGGGGTTGTGGTGGACTACATTTTGTAGTGTGATTGCTTTAAGAGAAGTTAGAGATATGATCTAGTTTGTGTCCGACTATTATTGGAGATAAGGGTAGAAAAATCCTTGATTTGTAATAAAAATATGTAAATTTAATTAGTTTCTCATAAAACATAACACTTTTTGAATACATTTTGTTTATGACAACCATTACATTTCTATGTAAATAAAATTGATACATTTAGGGTAGATTAATGCATTATAATTAGGTAATTAAAGGAACAACATGGGAAAGAAATACCTAAGTAAACTCTTAATGGTCTAAGAGGATTACTTTAGCATTAGTTGTTCTCTAAATGTTTGTGTTAATTCCTTAATTAAGTGAAATGAGCAAAACGGTTGTTTTTCCAAATCATGGCTCTTCGATAACTCCAAATGTTTGGGATGAGTTCCAACTAGACTTAAATAAAGATGGTAGGTTACAATTGTGAATGTTAAGCTTAATAATTTTGGTAATTAAAAATATTGCTAATTTTTATTTGACATAATTACTAACTTAATAAAAACCCTTCAAATTTTCTCTTAGAGATTGTATTTACTAGTTGTTTTTACCCTTGTTTTAAAAATTATTTTTAGAAGTATATTTCTGACATTTTAAATCTTTTTAGTTATAAAGTATTATTGTTTTTTTTTTCAAAATATTTTTGTTTCAATTTTTCCCCTTTATGGTTTTGTTTAGTTTTTGTTTTTTTTTAATATGTGAAAAACATATATATTTCGTTTATTTTATTTTAGTTTTTAAATACATTAAAAGACGTTAAGGAAAACAAGAAACACATAAAATAATTTTTATTAAAATTATGAATGTACATTTATTATTATTTTTTTTTATAAATTTGTATTTTGGAATCTTTTTGGAGGCATATTGTTTTTTGAATTTTTCTCTTTTAAAAGGTATAGAAAAGCATGACAGAATTATCTATATAATTATAGTCATAATATAATATATATTCAAGTTTATATAATATAATATCATAATTTTAATATATATATGATTTTTAATATAAACTTATGAAATATCCTAAAAGAAGGTATAAGTTCATTAATTATACAAATCAAAATGCCAAATTAATAAATTTTTTCAATAAATGTTAAATATAATTAAATTAAAAATTGATATATTTAAAGAAGAAATTATTAGAAAGAAAACCTTACAAGGAACTTCCTTTCCAATGCTTAATTATAAATTATGTTCAAACAGATCTCGTTTTAAATATTTGGAAACACACAATGTTTCCTCATAATCCAAGACATTCTAACAATGCCATTGAACTTACGAGCACCACGTGCCCATGCAATGCAATTCCAAATAATCGGTTACTTTTGGTCAATTGTAGTCAAAGAGGTTGAACTTCAGCCCTGCAGCTTTCTCAGAAAGTCTGGCCAAACTATCATAGTCAATGTTGGTAAAATAGGTTCGCCCAACGCTCAAAAATCATAAATTCCACTCTGACAGATGTCATTTTCCAGATTTTGAATTCCACAACATACCCTCATAATCTAATGCCTTTTGACGATGCCATGGCACTAACTAGTGCGACACACTGATGCCATGTGATTACGAGAGTACATTGTACATAAGTGCCATGGCATCGTCAGAAAGCCTTAGATTATGAGGGTACATTGTGGGATTCAAAATCTTGAAAATAACATCTATGAAAGTAGAATCTATGATGGTAGTGGGGTTATGAGGGTATGTTGCATGTAAGTGCCATGTCAGAAGGCCTTAGATTATGAGGGTATGTTGTGGGGATTCAAAATCTTGAAAATGACATATGGTAGAGTGGAATTTATGATTAAGCATTGGGAAGTTCCTTGGTTCCTTGTACATTGAAAGACTAAAAAAATCCTAAGTAACACCTTTCCAATGGTATATAACACCCCCTCTAACTCCTTACAGTGAGGAGAAATGATTTTTTGAATACTTATTATATATTTCGCTAGTTGCACAAATCAACCCAGGGAATGGACAAGTTGGTTCTAACTGAGCATCCAAAGCATTATAAATGAGCGATGAAGATGAGAGTTTTAGCCACTCACTCAAGCCAATTCGAGTTTGTCTAAGCAAGCGAAAGTGCAGTTATGAGGTTCATACCTTGTGAATAAAGTGAAGTGAAGCAGAGTTGGAGAGATTTTCTGTGGAAAGGTTTTTTGGCACATTTTAGGAAGAGCTTTTGGCATTTTTTGGGAAAGTTTTAGGTCCTACTTAGAAGGCGAGTTGCATAGCTATTCTAGAGGTTGAATTTCAACCCTACTGAAGGCGAGTTTTAGCCTTGTTGAATGTTGAACTTCAGACTTGTCAAGGCCAAGTTTAAGGCTTGTTCCAGGGGCTGAATTTTGGTGTTTAGCGGTTGAGTTCAGGCCTAGTTTGAAGGCCAAATTCAAGCCTAGTTATTTTTTGGTGTTTTTAAGGCCGATTTTAAGTTTGGCTTGTGGATAAAGTTGCAATGCTATTATAAACCAAGTTCTAGTTTGATTTTTGAGGTGGATGAGGCCTGTTGGAGAACTATTGCAACGATTTGTGGAGAATGAGTCTCGTTGGCTAAAACAATGTTAAAGGAGTTCTTAGTTGAAGTAGTTATGATGATAAGGTGATGATAGGGTCAAGCCCTATTGTGGACAAAGGTGCAATAAGAACAAGGATATATTGGACAAATTTTGTGACAAACATTTGGGCTACATAAGATGAGTGTTTAATGCAAACATTGATAGGCCATAGGAAGTGGACCTTCAAGGTTGTAAAGGCTTGCTTAGTTCCAAGTGCGTTAAAAAAACCTATGTAGCAGAATGAAATCTACAATATTGAGTACAGGTTGCCAAGTGGGAAAACCTTCTCTTTAAGCCTAACCAATTATAGTTGAACAATGAACAACAAGAGTTACGGAAATTGAAGTGTTGGATGGACAAAGTTCTTTTCGATCAAATACAAAGAATTGACATGTAAGAGATCAACTCTAAAGAGCTCAGTGAAGAAGCCTAGTTGAAGAGCAAAAAGTTAAGGTGTACATGTGAAGTGGCTATGATCAAGCTTGAAGGCACTAACCTTAATGTTGCATGGTTCAATGACAACTCATTGAAGAATTTGTTGAGGACCAAAAGTTATTGATGAAAGATCCAAGAAACAACTTGATGATGTAGGTTGGTGCCTACAGTTTGTTGAGTCGGTGCTCAGTTGGGGAGCATTGGTGTCTCTTGTAGGTTGGTGCCTACATTTGTTGAGTTAGTGTCTATGAAAGTAGTAAGTTGGTGCTTACTTTATATAAGGAAGTTTACAAAATGTTTACAAATTTTTTTTATATAAATGTTTCTTGTGTAAAGATCTGTGTTTCATGATTTATGTGCATCAAATGTTTTAAAATATACAAATAGTTAAAAATAATGAAATATTGATTCAACCCCTCGTACAGGGGGGGCCCAACCCCTTGAACTGGTCATCCCAGGAAGGAACACTAGATCTTGGCCAATCGAGTGCAGTGAGTGAATGGATTCTGTGTTTAAATGTGGATGATGTGGGCTTTGATTTGAACGATCGTGTGTTGTTAGTGGCTTCTTTGACTGGAATGGGTGGGACTACAGATGGCCTCAAAATAGACCCCGTACGAAGGGACACTAGAGATGAACTACACATGGGTCTACGATGGCAATTAATTGATTGATTGGATTGATTCGATACATCCAACATGTCAAAATTTTCATTATTTGAAAGATACTCGAAAAAATTTAGAACAAAAATTTCAAGACAACTTATTCACTCCACAAAATACAATTTCACACACTTTCCTTACAATACTTTTTCCTTTTATGCATTATCACTTTTCATGAAGAGATGTTAATTCAAAGACACGCCAATTCCTTAATTAAATAAATCAATTTCACTTTTATTTCAATTTTCCAAATACCATGGGTTTGAAACCACCATTTCACTTTTTATTTTGGCCTCATCTTTTTACATGAACATCACCTTTTAATATATGTGCATATGTTCAAAAATCCCATGAATAATCTACAACTATCAAGCTTAAAACCCATGGCCAAAACTTAGATGTGATGAAATTTTGTGAAAAAAGGAACATAAACAACATATTTACCTCTTTCTTGTTTCCTTTGGTTTTCACTTATGGGGGAAAAGTGAAAACATACAATTGATTGTAGACTCTAATCTCTTCTTAATTTTCATTATTTATAATTTAAATTGGTATTGAAATAGAAACAAAATTTGAATTACATAAGCTTAAGTAACATGTTTTTGGACAAAAGTCAAATACAAACTCAAATTTTAGTTTTTCTCATGTTAAGAACTCTTTATGAGTAATTTAAACCACATTTCACACCACGCATTTGTAATATGATCCCAAACAATGAGTAATTGTTACTAACTTGTATGTTATGTGTTTTATATAAACTCTAAATCAAGAGAATGTTGTTACTAGCTTGTTTTCCAAGTGTTGCATTAATGTGTGAACTCGGTTATTGCTTGTGTTTCTCATAATTGAAGCCCATGATCAAAACATGGTCATAAAATTTTGGGAAAAAAGGAATACAAACAACATACTCATATTTTTCTTGTATCCTCTAGGTTTCACATTTAAGGGAGAAAGATAATTGGTTACAGACTCTAATCTCTTCTTGGATTTCATATTTATTATCTAAATTGGTATTAAATAGAATTAAAGTTTAGGTTATGTAAGCTTGGATAACATTCAAATTCTAACCTAAGGCTCAGTTCTTATGTTATGAATTCTTTACAGTCAATATCAACTACATTACATACCATGCATTTGTTAAAAGATCTAAAAAAATGTAGTGTTCTTAGTAGTTTGTATGTTAAGTGTTTGTAGCTCTAAATCAAAATAATGTTTTTGTTAGTTAATTTACCCCAAGTGCTTGTATTAATGTGTAAATTAGGTTATGGTGTAACGAATGAAAGGTATCATATTGTGGCTAATGCATGGTTGTTATATTATTATTTATTAGTAAAATATAGCAAAAATATTATGGCTTGTAAGTCTATGCTTTACACAATATGCATTTGTTAATGGTACTACATTGAATTTCTTTCCAAATGAAATATTGCTATATATTGATAATCAATCAACGAACAATTGCTAAATTCCCATGATTAATGATTCTTAGTAGAATATTAATTGTAATTACAAGTATGGCTAATTATTATTTTCATTACTATTTTCATAGTCAGGCTATTAACAATTCATTTATATTTTAATAATTTAGTTCAAATAAATGAGAAGCATTGTTGCACATTTATTTAGAAAAGCAATGTGTATAGTTATTATGTCAACATGTAGTTCAAATAAATGAGAAGCATTGTTGCACATTTATTTAGAAAAGCAATGTGTATAGTTATTATGTCAACATGTAGTTATGGAAACTATTAGTTGGAACAAAGTTATGGGGATATTCCTGCTCATTTCAAGAAAATCCATTGGTAGTGCTGGCTCAAGTGTGTAGCCATAATATATCGTGTAAGTCTAATCCATAATAACGAAACAATGGTGGTTTATATTGTTGCTTTTATGAACAAGTCTCATTTATCTTTGCTAATTTCTTGAAATTAATTGTTGATTACACAATGATTACTTGCAACACATAATCAAATAGGACCAAAAATGTAAAATTGATCGGTTTCAAGACCATACTTGTTTGGTTTAGGGTTTTGAAATGGAAATGGCCAATTCCATACTACGGCCACCAAAACTCAAATTACAAAAATACTAAAGTGAGGCACAAAACCTTCCCTAATAATTAATGGTAATATTAAATTATTTTAATACTTGAATTTTTAATATTACCTTTAATTGTTTCAAGATATTTGAGAGTCATTTCAACATATTAGATTTCATATGGAGAAAGTAGAATTTGAGATCCCATTCAAAATTTGATAGACTTGACAATTTTTAGGATTTCAATGTCTCCACTAGATTCTATCATGTATGAGGGTAAGGACTAGCATTTAATCAAGTGCACCAATCCATCTCTATGTCTTAATGTTGGTGGCATTGATCGTTGAACTCCTCTATCATGACCCTAGTGAAAATGTACCCTTCACTCAAAAGCAAAATTATTGATCAGGCATGTTAAAGTTTTTCCATCTTATATTGATGTTGATGTTTAGTTGACACTGAAGATGAAGATCCTAATATAAGGAATATTTTGATGGTATTAAGTTTTTTGTTATAGCATGATATTCTTTGGACTCTAAAGGCTATACTTAGAGCCTCCTTTGTTGATGTATTTTGGTGTAGAGATGGATTGCAATCTGTGCTATTTTAGTTATATGCACTTTTGCAGATTTCTGTATAATGTTATATGCACTTTTGCAATTTCCCTATTGGTTTGAATACATATGGAGGAACATGAATATGGGTGCGTGTTTAAAAATTTGAATGTATTACGTATTTTTTGGTTGACCAGTTTTATGATCCGTTTATTTATTGTTTTGAAGTCAACTGGTCCAGTTCTAATATCTATGATTCAAGCATAGTGTGCATAGTGTGGTTGGATAACTAGAGAAGGGAACCTCATAAAGAATGAGTGTATCAAGGGGCTTTGTGATTTTTTTTTAATATCTAAATTGGTATTGTGCGTGAATGTTATGTTATGTGGAATTAATTAAAATTGTATATGGTCTGGTAATGGTAATGGTTATGGGAATGGTATGTTGTTGTGTTGTGAGATATTAACAAACAGATTCGATTTTACTTATATATGCCACCTTTTTTGTGGATATATTTCACTTTAGTTTCAAAAGTAATAGTATTGGTTATTCCAACATTTTAAATCACAGATCGTATTTTACCTGAATTTGAGAACTTTGAAATTGATTTTACATGTGTCTTCATGAACCAACAATACGTCCAGAGGCATGTTTCCCTTTTTCATGTGAAAATAGAGTACGTCAAACTGCAGTGCAAGAGAACTTCACGATTTTGATTTTATAACAAGTAGAAATTCATTTAAAAAGGCATCACAATTCGTAAAGCTGAAGTCTATACATACAGATGAGAACTTTTTCTGAGGCACACTGCTTCTATAATGTGATCTGCAGTGTATGCCTCTCGGTAAGTATGACAACGCTTACTTTGGTAGATTTAACTGGAAGGGGTAGAAATTTTCTAATATTTATTTTGACAGCTTTGCTTAACAAATATCTGAATTTCATTTCGAGAATACATGGACATCTTATTGCTATTGTACATCCATCTAACTGCCAAGCATTGTGTTGTGAACTGTATACTGCTGTTCAAATCCGAGATAACAATCTGAAACCAGCAACAATTTTGTTCCCTGAAACCATTTGTCCATGAGTATAAGAACGCTTGCAGGAGCAGGATTAATTTAACTATCAACTATGAGAATACTTGAAATTTTTAACATAATCACAGGGAGAAGCATCAAGATAATTACCTCAAGGTTAATTTGATCGGGAGAGATGACCATACTAGTGGATAGACGATCACTAAAGCTTATTCTTTTTAAGGTATATAGTTCCCATGTTTTCATATTGCCAAGAACTAACCACCATGCCTCATCTTTTATCTACCAAAAATTAAAGACAGTGATTATGAGAAGGAAACAAACGAGCATGTCTTTAAATTTAGGTAGTAACACTTTAAGAGCCTACCTTTGGGAAACGAGGTGCAAAAGCTCTTGAGCCACTCTTTGTTCTTCTTAGTTTGATGTCAAGAAGATACAAATTTTGTTCCCGACTTGATTCTGTCTTTTGGAGGCTACATTTCATTTGAATTTTAGGAAAGTATTCCAAAGCCTGCAAGGACTTAAGATGAGTGTCGAGTGATTCCTCATATTTATTGAGAACTAGTTAAGGAAAAGTCTTGGCAACACTTATCTCTAGCTATATTGTACCTTTTTACAAAAGATTTACCTGGAGCAATTCTGACATTTTAGGTTGCGTAAGAACTGATTGCAGTAAATTTTGCAATGAAGGTTTTGGGAACTCCAATAACTGTTGAAGTTGTGTAATCCCACTCTGCTGCAGGATTTTGATTAGATTATCATTCATGTTTGGCAACATCAGTAAGGAGGGGTCCTTCTCAAACCATAATCCCTGCCAAGAAACAAAGTAATTAGGCAGATAAAGTCGAAAGAGGAGTGCAAAGGGTCTAAAAGTGCTAGTGGCGAATATCATAAAGGTATTTAGAGAATAAGTCTTATTGAGCATCATATATCATACTATAGTCTAATGTTAAAGGCAATCAATTTAGAGAGTGAATCATTACATACAAACAACAAACCAGAAAATAATGCACCCAAATAAGACTACAAAGCATAATTTCGATTCAACAAAGACTTCAAAGCATACAAGGGGATTGGAAAATGAGTCATAGCTTAACCCATAATCAACTCAATCTCTGAATGGATAGATACAAACTCATTGTGAAGAATAGAGTGATTTAATCTACTGAATATGTCCAACTATGGCATTCGAATAAAGGCATGAAAATTTTTGCGGTAATTCAGCAAATCTACTGCATATCTCACTAATTTTTAGGGCATAAATTTGACAGACTTACCGTGAATTTTTAGGGCAGAAATTTCACAGATCTAACCCTCATGCCAGGTCCATTTTCAAGACTTGGCAAAGTGGAAGTGCATAAATTTTAATAAATTATATGAAGGTATGTCATTCAAACCCTAATGGCCAACGGGACAAATTATATTATTTTAATTTAATATATTATAATATTTATATATATAATATTATACCATGATAATTATTATTACAACTATAGTTAAGCTACAGTAGTTTCTATATTAATAGTCTCTAATCTTTAACTATATTATAATGGTCTTATTATATTAATTTATATAAAGACTAATTTATATTAATAATTCTTTATGTAACTATATATTTAAATTAAATATTAAACGTTATATATTATATATGAGAATGTTTATTGTAACAGACAAAGTTCGTATACGCAGTGGAATAATTCAGAAGAACTGAAATATGTAATTATCCATTGTAGGACAAGTAGTAATTGTATATAAGAATTGTTGAACGCATAAAAGATGTGTGTAATAATTACAATGAGGGCCCGCTTATATACCTAGGCAAGTGCCCTTTCATGAATGGTCGTCTCTAAGACATGCCTTTTCATTACTAACTAACTAAC
>APFE031618537.1:309557-324723 GCA_000404065.3 Pinus taeda | reverse complement strand
AATTAATTATTATTTATTATTATTATATTTAAATTTACATTTATTATTCTTCTATCACTTATATTCATAACATTACCCCTCTTTACAAAAAGCTTTGTCCTCAAATCTTACTGATGAAAGGGTCGGATCTCATATCTTCTTGTCTCAGAACTTTCATCTTCATTGGTAGAAGACAATATGATCCGTGGAGTGATAAACAAAATTGTCGGACTGAGAATGGATCTAACCATCCTAGATTAATCTCTTGCGGAACTTTCCGGTCATTGGAAATTTGTAGTGAATTGTTATCATAGGATTGGATTCTTCAAACTTCAATATTCCTTGCAACATAAATCTGTAGCTTCCATTTTAAATGGTTCAAATATGTAGACTGACTTAGTTGTCTACTCTTGTGATTCGGATGTCGATAAGGAGCTTTTGCAGTTTGATCTTGCCCTAATCTATTTGTGGTGATTTCCTGATTTACTTCAGGTACTGTTGTTTGTTGATTTTTGTGTAGCTTGGGAGGTACTCCAAGCCCTGGTGCTCGAGGGTTGGAGGTCAAAGTGCCACAAGTAGGCTTGTGGGGTTAGAACCCAAGCTTGGGGTTTTGCACCCATAAATGTTTGGTCCAAAATTGTGGCTCATTTTCGTTATATGATGGATGAGGATGATAGCTCTCGGCGAGACGATTCTAATGCAACGAGAATCAAACAATTCCGTTGTCATTGAGGAGTTATGAATTGGTTATGTTGGGTTTTGCACATGATGGTCTAGGTCGGCCTAAAGTTAGGAAGGCCTAATGATAACTGTTCAAGCCCCTTGAACAGGACGTTTTGGAGCCCTTTCTATGTGTATAAATAGAGAGGTGAGATGAGTCATTTTACTCATCCATTTGTGCAACACATTACAAGTGATAAGCTCGTTGGAGGAGAGAGTTAATCTTTGTTTTGGGCCGCAGGAAGAAGGAACATACCAACAAGGAGGAGAGAGCACTTCTGGGCACTTTTCATGGCTAGACTAATGTCCGAGCTACTATGTTAAAGGGCCGATGCAAGGAAGAGTAATTATGGGCCAAGTTTGAAGTGATAAAGAGTAGACAGACCCTCAGAAAAGGTTGCCGCAAACCTAGAAGACAGTTATGGGTAGATCACAGGCCCAACCCACCCAAACCGAGCTACGTGGAGGACTTTGAGGGCTGGTTTATGCCCAAGTAAGCAGTGTGAGTGGAGTGAAGTCTTCCAAGAGCAGGCTGCAGTAAGAAAGAGCTGTGTAGGTGACTGTGTTAGGGTTGTTGCGGCTTTCCAAGGTGCCCTAACCAATCACAGTTAGGAACAATAGTTCACTTCAGCTTAGAGCCGTAGTCAAAGGTATGTTTTGACTGAGTTTTGTCTTGCGTTGGGTCAAAGACTTTAACTAGTGCTTGGATCAGTTTGATGGGTAGTTATAGGAGACCTTAGGAGCTATTTGGACAAGCCCACATGGACTGTTGGGAAGCCTACTAAGTAGCCAAGGTGACAACAGGCACATTAGATGAGAGACAAGAGGACAACATCAAGGAGAGTTGCAGATGTTCCCTTGGATGATGGCTCGATGATGTTCGAGGTGAGGACATACTGATGTGCCCATATTTGTGCAATAGCTCCTCTATTGCTGAGCAAAGGGTGGATTGGTGGAGTCTATAGGAAACGATGTGTAACGGTCTCCTAAGTGTGGGGATGCCCTAGCTAGGAGCAAATGCTATAGCGTGGACTTGGTCTCTCATGGACTCTTGGAGGGCAGCGTGAGAGAAGACCAAGTGTGGATATGATTGGGCACGTATGGTTTGTTGGAGGACAACATCCAAGTTGGAGCTCGATGAGCAACAACTTGATAGACAAAGGTAGTTGTGAGAGAGGCAGTTGTTGAGCTCAAGGTTTTGATCAACCATGAGCAGTTTTGTGAAGCCCGAGACTTGTGTGTGGAGAAGGACATCTATAGCAGATGATGGGCAATCCTCCTAACCTGTGCTTATTGTGGGAGATGGACATCTTGCAGCGATAGGTGGCAGCCCTCCGTGTCATATGTTTGTTTTCATTGGAGCAACGCAAGAAGACCATAGTGGGCTGAAGTCCTTGAGTAACTGAGGAGAAACAGTGGGCAAATTGAGAGTTGTTCATAAACGGAGTTGTGAACAACTTGACAAGAGTCTCGATGTGTTGTGCCCTTGACGGACTAAGGCACAACTAGAGAGTAGATTGACAACCGAGATTTAGTGGCCAGATGGACTTGGAGCATTGATAGAGGCAGGAGATGCAGATCGGGAGTCAAAGGACCGGGCAGGTATAGGGTACAACTGAGAGGAGATGAGAGAGCATGCGATAGCCAGACGGTCAGAGTATCTTTTTGAGGGCAGATTGGTCGTCGATGTATTGACACCAAGCCTCAATTTTGTATGTTGTACTAGTGGATGTATGAGGGCCATTATCCCTGGTAGAAGAGCCCTAGACTGTAGTATTATATTAGTTGGATTAATATAACGAAGTTGGGTTAAAAATTGTAAAAAAGTTGTCTATAGGATTGGATTTTTCAAACTTCAGTGTTCCTTGCAACATAAATTTGTAGCTTCCATTATGAATGGTTCAAATATCTAGACTGACTTAGTTGTCTACTCTTGTGATTTGGATGTCAATAAGGAGCTCTTGCAATTTGATCTTACCTTAATCTATTTGTGGTGATTTCCCGATTTACTTCAGCTATTGTCGTTTATTGATTTTTGTGTAGCTTGGGAGGTACTCCAAGCCCTAGTGTTCGAGGGTTGGAGGTCAAAGCACCACAAGTAGGCTTGTGGGCTTAGAACCCAAGCTTGGGGTTTTGCACCCATAAATGTTTGGGCCAAAATCATGACGAGTTTTCGAGATGTGATGGATGAGGATGATAGCTCTCGGCAAGACGATTCTAACACAACGAGAATCATTCGATTATGAGTTGTCGTTGAGGAGTCATGAATTTTTGAAGGTTATGTTGGGTTTTGCACATGATGGTCTAGGTCGGCCTAAGGTTAGGAAGGCCTAATGACAACTATTCAAGCCCCTAGAACATGACGCTTTGGAGCCCTTTTTATGTGTATAAACAGAGAGGTGAGATGAGTCATTTTAATCATCCATTTTTGCAACACATTACAAGTGATAAGCTCATTGGAGGAGAGAGCTAATCTTTTTTTTGGGCCGCAAGAAGAAGGGACATACCAGCGAGGAGGAGAGGGCACTTATGGGCACTTTTCATGGCTGGATTGATGTTCGAGCTGTTGTGTTAGAGGGCCGAGGTAGGGAAGAGTAATTCTAGGCCAAGTCTAACGTTATAAAGGGTGAACAGACCCTTGGAAAATGCTGCCGCAAACCTAGAAGACTGTTGTGGGTAGGTTGCAGGCCCAACCCACCCAAACTGAGTTGCGTGGAGGAGTTTGAGGGCTAGTTTATGCCCAGGTAAGAAGCGTGGATGGGGTGAAGTCTTCCAAGGGCGGGCTGTAGTAAGAAAGAGTTGTGTAGGTGACTGTGTTAGGGATGTTGCAGCGTTCCTAGGTGCCCTAACCAACCACAGTCGGGAACAACAGTGCACTTCAGCTTAGAGCAATAGTCAAAGGTATGTTTTGACTGAGTTTTGTCTTGTGTTGGGTCAAAGAATTTAACTAGTGGTTGGATCAGTTTGATGACCAGTTGTAGGAGACTGTAGGAGCTATTTGGAGGAGCCCACATGGACTGTTGGGAAGCCTACCAAGTAGCCAAGGTGACAATAGGCACATCAGATGAGAGGCAAGAGGAAAACAACAATGAGAGTTACAGATGTTCCCTTGGATGATGGCTTGATGATGTCCTAGGTGAGGACATACTGATCTGCCCAAATTTGTGCAATAGCTCCTCTATTGCAAAGCAAAGGGCGGATTGGTGGAGTCTGTTGGCAGCCATGTGTAATGGTCTCCTAAGCGTGGGGATGCCCTAGCTAGGAGCAAATGCTATAGCATGGACTTGGTCCCTCGTGGACTATTGGATGGCAACGTGAGAGAAGACCAAGTGTGGATATGATTAGGCACGTATGGTCTGCTGGAGGACAACATCCAAGTTGGAGCTCAGTGAGCAACAACTTGATGGACAAAGGTAGTTGCGAGAGAGGCAGTTGTTGAGCTCAAGGTTCTGACCAACTAGGAGCAGTTTTGTGGAGCTCAAGACTTGAGTGTGGAGGACATCTGCAGCAGATAATGGGCAATCCTCCTAGCTCGTGTTTATTGTGGGAGATTGACATCTTCATCGAAGCAGTGCAGGAAGACCATAGTGGGCTGAAGTCCTTGAGTAGCTAAGGAGCAACAATGGGCAAATTGAGAATTGTTCACAAATGAAGTTGCGAACAACTCGACAAGAGTCTTGATATGTTGCGCCCTTAACGGACTAAGGCACAACTAGAGAGTTGTTTGACAGCCGAAATTCCGTGGCCAGATGGAATGGAGCATTGATAGAGGCAGGCGTTGCAGATCAGGAGCCGAAAGACTGGGCAGGTACAACGTATGACCAAGAGGAGATGAAAGAGCATGTGATAGCCAGATGGTCAGAGTATCTTGTTCAGGGAAGCTTGGTAGTCGATGTATTGGCACCAAGCCCTAGTTTTGTATCTTGTACTAGTGGATGTATGAGGGCCATTATCCCTGGTACAAGAACCCTAGACTGTTGTATTATATCAGTTGGACTAATATAACGAAGTTGGGTTTAAAATTGTAAAAAGGTTGTCTATAGGATTGGATTCTTCAAACTTCAGTATTCCTTGCAACATAAATCTGTAGCTTCCATTCTAAATGGTTCAAATATGTAGACTGACTTAGTTGTCTACTCTTGTGAAACTGATGTCAATAAGGAGCTCTTACAGTTTGATCTTGCCCTAATCTATTTGTGGTGATTTCTCGATTTACTTTAGGTATTGTTGTTTGTTGATTTTTGTGTAGCTTGGGACATACTCCAAGCCCTCGTGTTCGAGGGTTGGAGGTCAAAGTGCCACAAGTAGGTTTGTGGGCTTAGAACCCAAGCTTAGGGTTTTGCACCCATAGATGTTTGGGCCAAAACCATGACGCGTTTTTGACATGTGATGAACGAGGATGATAGCTCTCGGCGAGACGATTCCAAGGCAATGAGAATCATATGATTCCGAGTTGTCGTTGAGGAGTTATGAATTTTTGAAGGTTATGTTGGGTTTTGCACATGATGGTCTAGGTTGGCTTAAGGTTAGGAAGGCCTAATGACAACTGTTCAAGCCCCTAGAACATGACGTTTTGGAGCCCTTTCTATGTGTATAAATAGAGAGGTGAGTTGAGTCATTTTACTCATCTATTTTTGCAATACATTACAAGTGATAAGCTTGTTGGAGGAGAGAGTTAATCATTGTTTTGGGCCGCAAGAAGAAGGGACATACCAACGAGGAGAGGGCACTTCTAGGCACTTTTCATGGCTGGAATGATGTTCAAGTTGATGTGTTAGAGAGTTGAGGCAAGGAAGAGTAATTCTGAGTCAAGTCTAAAGTGATAAAGGGTGGACAGGCCCTCAGAAAACGCTGCTGCAACCCTAGAACACTGTTGTGGGTAGGTCGCAAGCCCAACCCACCCAAACTGAGCTACGTGGAGGAATTTAAGGGTTGGTTTATGCCCAGGTAAGCAGTGTGGATGGAGTGAAGTCTGCCAAGGGCAGGCCACAGTAAGAAAGCGATGTGTAGGTCACTGTGTTAAGGCTGTTGCAGCGTTCCAAGGTGCCCTAACCAACCACAGTCAGGAACAACAATTCACTTCAGCGTAGAGCAACAGTCAAAGGTACGTTTTGACTGAGTTTTTCTTTGTGTTGGTTCAAAGACTTCGACTAGTGCTTGGATCAATTTGATGGGCAATTGTAGGAGACATTAGGAGCTATTTGGAGGAGCCCACGTGGACTATTGGGAAGCCTAGTAAGTAGCCAAGGTGACAGCAGGCACATCAGGTGAGAGGCAAGAGTACAGAAGCAATGGGAGTTGCAGATGTTCCCTTGGATGATGGCTTGATGATGTCCTAGGTGAGGACATATTGATGTGCCCAAATTTGTGCAATAGCTCCTCTATTGCAGAGCAAAGGGCAGATTGGTGGAGTCTGTGAGCAGCCACGTGTAACAGTCTCCTAAGTGTGGGGATGCACTACGTAGGAGCAGATGATATAGCATGGACTTGGTCTCTCGTGGACTGTTGGAGGCCAGCATGAGAGAAGACCAAGTGTGGATATGATTGGGCATGTATGGTCTGCTGGAGGACAACATCCAAGTTGGAGCCCGGTGAGCAACGACTTGATGGACAAAGGTAGTTGTGAGAGGGGCATTTGTTGAGCTCAAGGTTCTGAACAACCAGGAGTAGTTTTATGGAGCCCGAGACTTGTGTATGGAGAAGGACATCTACAATAGATGATGGGCAATCCTCCTAGCCTGTGTTTATTGTGGGAGATGGACATCTTGCAGTGAGAGGTGGCAGCCAGTGTTCCATAGGGACGCGTCCCCCAGGGTCGGGTGCACGCACCCCTCGCACCCGAGACGGGGAGTCTCTTCGGGGTGCGTTTCCCCACGCACCCTTTTTTGGGAGTCTCGGGGAGACGCAAGCGGGTGCGTTTCCCCAAGGTGGGAGTCTAGACTCCCCAAAAAGGGTGCGTCTGGGCGTCCCCCTTCAATGTGGGAGTCTAGACTCCCCAAAAAGGGTGTGTTTGGGCGTCCCCCCTCAGTGTGGGAGTCTAGACTCCCCAAAAAGGGTGTGCCTGGGAGTCCCCCTTTAAATTTGTTTAATAAGACCCAAATTAAAAATTAAAAATTAAAAAATCAAAATCAAATCAATGTATATGAATATTTCTTTATTGATTTTTAATTTTTTTTATCGAATCTCATGGTATGTATGAATAATTCAATAATGAGACTTGAGAATGTCATATGATTCATGAATGATGTATGTATCAAAATGAACGATGAGGATGGATCAATGATTCAATTGTCTATTTAATATTTTTATGCTTTCATTATTGAACAGCGAACAATGAATATGATTTTGAATTTTATATATATATATATTAAATTTAACACCTCTAAGTCTCCCCACACCCTTGAAATTTCCCTAAAATTTGAGGGTACTCCCACACGTCCCCCCTGTGTGTCTCCCCGCACCCGCGTCTCCCTACACCAGAGTCTTGGTGGAACATTGGTGACAGCCCTCCGTTTCCTATGTTTGTCTTCATCGGAGCAGCATAGGAAGACCATAGTGGGCTGAAGTCCCTGAGTAGCTGAGGAGCAACAATGGGCAGATTGAGAGTTGTTCACAAACGGAGTTGTGAACAACTTGACAAGAGTCTCAATGTGTTGTGCTCTTGACAGACTAAAGTACAACTAGAGAGAAAATTGATAGCCGAGATTCAGTGGCTAGATGGACTTAGAGCATTGATAGAGGTAGAAGCTGCAGATCGGGAACTGAAGGACGAGGCAGGTACAGGGTACGATCGAGAGAAGATGAAAGAGTATGCGATAGCTAGATGGTCAAAGTATCTTGTTGAGGGCAGATTGGTTGTCGGTGTACTCAAACCAAGCCCTATTTTTGTATCTTGTACTAGTGGATGTATGAGGGCCATTATCCCTGGTACAAGAGCCCTAGACTATTGAATTAATATAACGAAGTTGGGTTAAAAATTGTAAAAAGTTGTTTATATCTTGTGCATGTGTGATTTACTGTTGTTTATATTGCGTTGTGCAAAGTAGTATCCTTGAGATTTTTGGTTTGGTAGCGTTAGAGATTTTAATATTCTATCATAAACCCAAGATCGTGGAAATAGTTGGTTACTGAATCATCACTTGAAATTTCCATTATTTGAACTACAACATATGAATTGGTTTTAAATTCTATAGGTTTCTCTTCTTCTTGAGTTGTGATATTGACCAGATCAGTGTTTATTCCTTTATCATCAACTTGGATTGAAATGACTGGAGACTTCAATACTTCTTCTTGAAGTTGTTCTAACTTGTTATTAGTGACTTCTTGTCACTTTTAAGCTTCTTTATTTGCATAAGGAGGTTTTAGTTATGATTCCTTAAACGTAAAAGCTCTTCGCTTTCTGGAGTGTTGACTTTGTTCTTAATATCCTTGTCATCTTTTAAATTTTTTATTTGTTCTAATAATCTTTGATTAAGGGTTTTTAAGTGTAAATTTTCTTCTTCCTTCTTCGATAGATTCTTGTTGAATTTCTTCTAAGACACTCTTTGGCACTAAATAATCTTCCATACACTGGACAACTTAATTTGCAATTTTTTTGAATATATGTCTATCCAATTTCGTTAGAAAAAATGGGCATTTTGTCCAAAATCTGCTTTCAAAATCTTTTTGCTAACTTACTATACCACTTAGATTCGTTTTCGTATTATTTTATTATATTACTATTTTTTTGGGCAACCTTGTATTTTGATATATACTTTTTAATGATAAAAAATTTAATCTTTCCTTAATTTTGCAATTAATTTGATAATTTTAGTATTTACTTCTAGGTTTGCTACTTTATATAACCCTTGAAGTATAATTCTTTTAACGTATTTAAATACTTTACCACCTTGTTGGATATGCTTAATCACTTTTTCTTATATATATCACCCTTATATATGTACTTTATTAATGTTATAACTTTGATACCAATGTAATGAACAAGGTTCAGCTACATAGCGCAATAATTCAGAAGCACTGAAATGTGTAAGTATCCAATGTAGGACAAGTAGTAATTGTATAAAAGAATTGTTGAATGCACAAAAGATGTGTGTAACGATTACAATGAGGGTCAGCTTATATACCTAGGCAAGTGCCCATTCATGAATGGTCATGTCTCTAAGACATGCCTCTTGATTACTAACTAACTAACTATTAGCTAATTAATTATTAATTATTATTATTATATTTATATTCATAACATTTATATAAATTAATAATATAATATATGGCTAATATGAGAAACAACTAACCATATATTAATTGAGCTATAAGACAATTGCTAGACTAAGTGACAACAATGGGACAATTGTCACCACAACCAAGGTCTCATGCTCCTTACATACTTTCACCGATGGGAGGAGTCCCGATATGATTATGATCACCTATAATAGAAATTCTAGGCTTGAAGGTTCGAGGTGATGGAGCTAGAGCTCATTCAAAGGAAGGCTCAATATAGGTATGAGGCTTCAAAGGAGCAAACCACTCTTTAAGATGAACCTCGAACCTTCAAGCCTAGAATATCTAAAACCCTAGAAAAGAAGACACAAGACCTAGGGTTTTGAGGTTTCCTGATTCTAATAGGTATTCACAAGGTTAAGGCCCAAGAGAAGAAAGGGATTCTTATGATTTATTCCAATGAATACTAAACTTATACAACCCTTAAAGAAATCCCCAAGGTGAGAGAGAAAGACTTAGGTTTTCCCTCTTGGAATAACACCTAGGGAAAAGAGATTTTATGGATGAAACTTACGCAGATGCCCACCAAACTTGGAGCATATGTAACCTACACTGTGAGTTTGATGTTTGGACCCTCAAATTCTCGAAAAATCACATCCCTAAAATTTCACTGCAAGCACTATATTTTTGCCTTATCTTTCGGGGACCGAAATTTAAGAGGATAAAATATGGAGAAAGAGAAGTTTGATCACCAAAATTCTTGGACTAATGCCTAGTCCTTCGAGAAATGGAGTCTTGAGATGCTTAATATAGGATAAAACATCTTCTAAGGAGGCTCAAAACCGATGCCCTAGGTACCAATTTCAAACATTTACCCTCTTCAAGATATAATGAAGTTTCATGAAGAATTCAAAGGCATTCATTCACTAGGAACATTCATTACATGCCTTGCATTGGATAACATATGCAATACTCTACTAGAAAAGTTTTCGAAATTTAATCTTCAACAATTAGGGCACAAATTCACATATAACATAGTTATCGATGAAACAAGAACTATTACCTCAAAACAGGTACTCGAGTCCAAAAACCCCAAAAAAACATGAAAAAACAACCCAAAAATGAAAATTGTTTGTTCCAGAACAATGTTTTTTTTTAGGGTAAATTTTCAACATTTTTTTTAAATGGAAGTAAAATCCATTTTATTTTAAATGGATGAGAAAACACCCTTAAAAAAATTGTTTATTTTGGAATAACAAAACAAAAAACTCAGTTACAATTTTGACATTTTTTAGAAATCAAGTTAAAGAGAAAATATCCAGACTTTGAAAAACTGTAAAATTCCAACAATTCTTAGACATGATGTTAAAGATAAAATATCATGTCTCAAATCCTGATAATTCCAACTATTTCCATCCATGTTGTTAAAGATAAAATATCTTGACTCTAAAAAACCTAGATCTCTTGAAGATAGAAAAGCTTGTACTGCTCCAATGATGAGAGCTTTGATGATGGTGCTTGCCCTCCCATGTCTTGAGGGTGAGATAATGCTCCTCCTGGCCTTGGATCAACTGCCATAATATGCTAAGCCGATCGAGGCACACTTGTCCAAGTGCATCATCTTGCGAATAATATGGGGCAATAAGCAGATTGTTGAGGGTGTTGGAGGTGCCCATGGCATGAAATGATGCTCTAACACATGAGAGAGCTGGGAATGTCAATATGATCCTTTAGTGGGCTTGGGCACCAATTAAGTTACCCAGCCCATGATGAAACCACTTTCCAAATACATAGAAGATCTAATGAGCTTTCTCACCATCAGGTATAATAATTCATTAGTGCATCTAAGTGAACCAAGCTTGTTAATCAAGGGCACATTGAGACTTCATAGTGAGCTTCCCTTCCAAATTTGTGGTTTTAAGCTTGTAACAACGTTACCTCCCTAGGTAGGAGTGGTTAATTAACAACCTTATTAGGTGTTCCCAGCCCCTAAGGGGAAAAGCAGGTCCATGGTACATCCTTTCATCGATAGTGGTCATGTGAATAATGATGAGATGGCTCGGGAAAAATGGGGGTCTCAAAGCCAAATGCCATGGGTTCAAGGATGGTAATAATGATGTCCTCATATTTGGGTGTACAAATGTAGGAGGGAGCAATCATGTATACATGAGTTAACCCGACCATTGTTTTTCCACCCTTCGTTATTTTCCTTTTGCCTTTTTATTATTTTTCTTTGTACTACTACTTCGGGCATTAGGAAATATGAGCATGTTGTGAGAGATGCGCAACAACTATTACCTCCTTAAGGTGAGGCAATTCATCACCCGCCATCGGTTAGAATGTGCATGGTTTCTTTAATGATGTGTGGGCCACTCAAGGGTCCTAGAAAATAGGGTGATGGCCATGATGAAAGGGTAGAGCTCATGTTTGGCTTTTGCCCACATGCTATATTAGATGTCTTGGCCATATTTTGCATTTTATGATATTCTTTTCTGCTATTTCTTGCTTATGGCCATGATATGCATTTTAGTTACGTCAACTCTAGAAGAATAAGTCACATCGAAATCAAAAAAGTAAAGTGAAATTCATAATTGCATAAATCCAGAGTCAAAGTTCTTTTAGTTGCATCAACCTCTGAGGCAACAGTTCCATGCCCTACACAAACATGTGGACAAGGGAAGAGGGTGTACCAATGCCTTGTGGACACAGTAGTCATGTGGACCCAAAGAGGGAAGATGATGAAATCGGTAATGTGCGGAGGGGAGTGAAATGGGAAAACAAAACCGTGCTACCCAAATCGTGGTTTCCCAAGCAAACCTGCTTGGGAAACATGCATATTCGCAAGCATACGTCGAAGCCAAACTGCCTCACAAGATGCCTTAACTGCTCCTCGATACTCTGCTTCTATCGAGGAGAGAGCCACTGCTTGCTGCTTCTTACTAGTCCATGTGACAACGTCGGATCCCAAACTAAACACATACCCAGCTGTAGATTTACGGTCATCAACCGAACCAGCGCAGTCTGAATCTGTGTAACCACTGAGTGTAGGATTAGAACTCTGAGTGTACAGAAGTCCATAATCAAGAGTGCCTCTTACATAACGCAACACACGCTTTGCTGTTATCCAATGATCAGCCTTAGGAGCTGACATGAAGCATGAAATGTAGCTCATTGCAAAACTGATATCAGGTCGAGTGGCAGTAAGGTAGATGAGGTTGCCTACTAACTGCCTGAATAAAGTTTCATCCACAAGTGGTGAGGATGACTGAGCTGAAAGTTTGAGCCCTGGTTCCATAGGAGTCGTGGCAGGTTTGAAATCCTGCATTCTGAACCTGTCCACAAGATTTCTGGCATACTTGGACTGAGAGAGAAAGATGTTGTTCTCAGTCTGCCATACTTCCACCCCTAAACATTAATGAAGAAGTCCCAAATCTGTCATATCAAAAGTGCTGCACAAATCCTGTTTGATCCCATGGATCAAATGTGCTGAACTGCCAGTAATGATAAGATCATCTACATAGACAACCACAAACAGAATATCATCACCAGTATGTTTGATATACAGGTTTGCATCAGATGGACTTTGCTGAAAGCAATGATTTGTTAGGTACTAGTCAATTTTCATATATGAAGCTCGAGGGGCTTGTTTAAAACCATAGAGTGCTTTGACTAATCTACAGACTTTCTGTTCTTGACCGGCAACCTTGAATCCTGGAGTCTGCATCATGTAGACTTCTTCCTATAAGTCGCCATTCAAAAAAGCACTCTTTACATCCATCTGATGGACTTTCCAATTAAACTGAGCTGCTAAGGCAAGGACAAGCTGTATGGTACTCATCTTGGCTGTAGGAGCAAAGGTCTCCTCATAGTCTATGCCTTCCTTCTGTGAGAACCCTCGAGCAACAAGACAAGCCTTATACTTGTCTAGGGTTCCGTCAGCTTTGTATTTCACTTTATACACCCATTTCCAGCTAGTGGGCTTTTTCCCTGTAGGAAGATCAGAAAGGGTCCAAGTGTGATTCTTCTGTAGACTCTGGAATTCAGCTTCCATAGCCTGTTCCCACTCAGGTGTACCCTTACCCTCTGAATAGGTTTGAGGCTCAAAAATACTGTGTAGGTTAGCCATAAGAGCAAAATTTACTATAGACTGTTGTTTGCTCTTATTTCTGGAAGTTCTACCTTCAAGGAGCTCATTATCCCGGAGATCACCAATAGTTTTAGCCCACCATTTAGGCCGGAGAGTAGAGGAACCAATATCAGGAGGAGGTGGTGGAGGCTCAAGAACAACAGGAGCAACAAGAGGAGGGTTATTTTCCAAAGGAAGCACAGGTAGTGCATCATCAAATACTGATGCTGCATCATCCCTCCCATCAGGTGGACCTAATGGAAGAAGAACACTGTGAGGCTGATCCTCAGAACTCTGCTCAAAAGGAGGAGATTGAAAGAACCCTCGGTCTTCATCAAATACTACGTCCCGACTGAAGCTAAGACAACCAGTGTCTATATTGATCAACCTATAGGCCTTGTGGTGATCACTATACCCTGTCATCATGAGTTTCTAGCTTTTGGAATCCAACTTAGAGCGCTTAGCAGCTGGAATCCAAACATATGCAACCGAGCCAAACACTTTGAGGTGACTGATCTTAGGCTTACGACCAGACCAAACTTCCTCTGGAGTCTTCCCCTTAACAGCCTGAGTAGGTGATCGGTTAGCAAGATAGACAACAGTAAGCACTGCTTCAGCCCAAAATTTGTTTGGAACACTCCTGTGTTGTAACATGGAACGAGCCATTTCAACAACCATACGGCTGCGACATTCGACAACACTGTTTTGCTGAGGAGTGTAGGGTGTAGTTAATTGGCGTTTGATGCCATGGGTATCACAAAAGCTGGAGAAAGCAGAAGAACAAAATTCCCCCCAACTCCCCCCCCCCATTATTTGTCCTAAGAGTTATGATATTACAGCCAGATTTTTTTTCAACTACGGACTTAAACTTCTGAAAGATACTAAATACATCATATTTATGTTTTAGAAAGTACACCCACATCTTTCTACTGAAATCATCTACAATAAGCAAAAAATATTTGCAACCAGTAACTGAAGATGTATTCATAGGACCACAAATATCAGCATGAATTAACTAGAGTACCTTAGATGCGCGCTAAGATTCTCCATCCTTGAATGAAGACCGATGTTGCTTGCCAGCTTGACAGGCGCTGTACACTCCCAACTGCTGAGGCTAAATATCAAGTAACCCTGACACAAGTCCCTCTCGAGATAGCTGAGAGAGACACTGAATGTTTAGATGCCCATATCACTGATGGGAGAAACACGAGCTACTAGAGCTACTTCTGGAGAATCACCAGTGTCAAGAAGCCTATATAGACCATGATCTTCTAGGCCAACAACAACCGTAAGATGAGTCTCCATGTCAATAATGGAGTACTTGTGTGCACTAAACACTACATCAAGCTGAGAGTTCCTCATAATCTGGCTGACAGATAGCAGATTAATTTCCATACCATGAACATAGTATAAATTCAGGAAGATGAGTGTGTGCCCACCATACTGGATCTGAACTGTACCTTTGCCAACCACTGTGTACTCTTCACCTCTGCTGAATACCACGGAATCACTGAAAGGTGAGAAGTCAATAAACCAGTCTTGCCTGTGAGAAAAATGACGTGATGCACCAGAGTCAATGTACCAGGCAGAAGACAGGGCATGATCTAAGGACCTCTTAGCCATAAAGGTGTAAAAGACAGATTCCTTCTGCTCGGAATGTTCTGCAACATTCGCGTTCTGAAGAGACCCTCCCTACCAGGGTTGGAATTTGACGGGCAAAATGCCCGTCACAAGGCATTTTGACCGTATTTCACGTTTAAAAATTTTAAAAAGCCGTTTTTTGTGATGGGCTTTCAAAGTTCTAAAATGTATTTTTTACTGTTCACTTTTTTGCAAAAACGTCATTACTACCCTCTCAAACAACAATCTTATAAAGAAGTGCAGTAATATTTGGAATTCTCTAATATTTGTTTTTATTGAAATAAATTAATTTCATGTTATTTAAAGTTATAGGTGTATGTTATTTAAAGTTATAGGTATATATTTGATAGCAGTAATATATTATATTGAGTGATTAATAATTAAGTACCGTAATATTTGGAATTTATATTATAATATTTGTTTTTATTTAAATAAATTAAATTTATGTTGTTTATATTTAAATAAATTAAGTTTATTGGGTTT
>APFE031618537.1:294866-308585 GCA_000404065.3 Pinus taeda | reverse complement strand
ACATCACTCTTGAAGGGCAAAATTTTTAATATAACATTTCTTGACGGGAAGCATAAGAACCCAAAACGTCAAAAAAAAATTGTATGACGGGTAAAGAGAAATCCAAATTCCTACCCTGCTCCCTACTTCTTCTGCTCAGAAGCAATCCTCTGTCGACAATCTTTCTTCATGTGGCCAAACGTGTGACAGTAATTACACTGCACATTTTTCTTCTTAGTAAGATCAAAAGACTAAGAAGAACCTTTCTACTGAAAGGACTGAGAGGACCAATATTTGGCAGCAAATGCATTTTTTCTGAGGAGGCCGATGAAGCACCACTACCAAACTACTATTTCCAATGATCTTGCTGCAGGAGTTTGGTGCATAATTCCGGAAACTTCAGATCAACATTAGTGGAGGTAATGTTGAGTGTTTCTATGAAGTGCTCATAGGGTTTTGGTAGACTTTTCAGAGTGATGACTACCCAATCTTCTTCCTCCATGGTCCGACCAATGGCTTCGAGCTGATCCCGAATGTCTTTAATCTTGTTAAGATGTTCCTGTAAAGTCATGTGTTCGTCCATCATGATGGAGAACAACTGATTCTTTAGAAAGAAAGCTCTACTCTTGTCGGATGTCTTGTGCAATTCCTTCAAATGTTCCATAATTCGACAGTTGTCTTGCCAAAAGGAATCTGTGGTAACTGATCATCAGTCACAGATAGTTTGAGAAGCATAACAGCCTCTCGATTTCGATCATCAAACTTATCTTGATCGGCACCAGCGGTACCAGGATGGAGCTCTTTACCCAAAACGAGCTGGTCAAGATGCCTATATTCAAAAATGGTCAACATTCTTTGTTTCCAGATGTTATAATTGGTGCCATTAAAGCATTGACTGCCTTCCAACATTAGATTGGTTAGCAAGGCCATCTGCATGTTTCCCAAGACAGAAAGCAATAAAGGAGTCCTGCACGGATTTCAATGCAGATGCCGACAAATCCGGACAAAATCTGACAGATGCTGGTGTAAATATGAAATAGAACCAGAAATTGCTCTGAGAGGCTTAGGCAGGAAGGAATGCCAAATGTTGATTCTTCTACGCAGGATCGAACACTGAGAAGCACGATTTACATAAATAATCACTGGCCAGGAACAGCTTTAATTTTAAATACAACAACAAATTGAGCCACTTTAGGAACACAAAACAGCAACGTGCAATCTAACCCTTGAATCCACGATAAAAAAAATCCTTCCACGTGAAAGATAACACAGATTTCACAAACGCTGGTCGTTAAAACTTGCTATGCACTTACGTGGGGGCTCGCATGACACCTTGTTTCCCGAATGACAAGAAACCCAATCCATGGGCACAGAAGAAGATTTTGATGTTAAAGCTTGCAGGAGTTGATGGCGTCGAAATAAATGTGCCGAGGTGAGTGCTAGATTCCCTTTGCTCCCTCAACTCTAATGAATTCAACTTAGCAGAACACGTCCCTTCAAACATTATGCGACAACCCCGGCTCAGAAATTGTGACGCCACGTGGAGAGAGAAGTTGCATTGGCCACAGTGACACTAGTAAAAAAAAATGGCCACCAGTCGTCTGCCTACCTCGGCTGATAAATCCAGCGGGGACTGGTTTTCACATTGACGATCTGAGGAGGCTTCTTGCAATGCTTCGCGTCAAAATTGCTTCCCGTTCAAAGACTTTAGTAGCATGACTGCGCATACACTACCCTTGACAGCCGTAGAGCACTGCAGAAGCGCTTCTTCAAACTGCGACTCGAGGCCGGATACGACGAAGGAACGAACAGGGTAACGATGAAACCCCAAGCAAAGCCCGTCCTCAAATCAATAGGCGCCAAAGGCAGTTAAAACAAAGAATCACTCTAAGTTCGTCTCCGCATCAGCAAAAAAAAATATTTTCAGACTCGCACAAAAAAAATCCACATAGTAAAAAAAATCCAAGTTCGAACAATGTCAAACAGTGTCCGGTCCAATGAGGCGAGATGGGAGTAGTTCGAGCCTGGCTAGCACGAAGCACGAGGGGAGTGTATCGAATCTCTTGGATGACACCAGAAACCCTCACCGAAGAACAACTCAAACAACAAGAAAGCAAGCACTCAGATGAAACAGTGGCACATGCAATGATGTAGCAAATTCAAACCCCTAGAGAGCAATTTAGAAATGAAGCACAAAATTTGTCACACAATGAAAAATTATTTCGAAAAAAATACCCGAGCTCTGATACCATAATCAATGAATGAATTGAATTGATTTATAATGAGCAGTGAAGCTCAATAAATAATACAACTATATTTACAGAAATAGCAAGTTTCTATTAAGAAAGTAGAAACAACAAGTTTATACTAAGAATATATAAATAGCAAGTTTCTAACAAGAAACTGCTAATTACAATCACAGATGAGCATTGAACACTAAAATAGCATTATTCTAATAAAAAATACAGTCAAAAACCTTCCTTCTTCCAAGTCACCCAATAATCCATGCCCAATATGCCCAAGGAGTAACAAGCATAAGCACTTGATTTGCACAATGAAAAACATACCTTTAAGATTGGACTATCCATGTTATGAATAAAATATAAATATAAATAATAATAACACATCATAAATAATAAATAATTAGTAATTAGTTAATGAATAGATATGTCCCTAAGGACATGACCGTTCATAATGGAACACCTGCCTAGGGTATATCATAGTTTTTAAAACCGTTTTTAAAAACCGGTCACCGGTCTAACCGGTCGGTTAGCAAGGCCGCCGGTCTAAACCGGCCAAAAAACCCGGTTCAATTGCCCATTTCGCCAAAATTTGCCCTAAACTGGTGCTAACCGGCCGGTTAGAGGCACGCTGACCGTGTAATGCAAAAAGTGTAATGCAGACTGTGTTTTAGGGGTTTTGGGGGAAAACTAATGGTGTTTTCCCTCCAAAAACACCCTCTCCAAGCCTTTAAGAGGCCCCTCTCACTCTCATTTGTCTCACACAACTGTTTTGGAGTATTTGTGAGTGTTTGTGAGTTTGTTTGTGAGCTTGGAGAGTGTTGAGTTTTTGCTGAAGTAGTCATCTTGGAGTTGGAGTTGGAGCTATTTTGGAGATAGTGTATAGCTGTTAGTGGAGTTTCCATCTTCAAGAGGAGGCTAAGGAAGCTAGTTTGCATTTCCAGGTAAGGATTTGCACTTGAAAATTCCTCATTTGACTGCTGTCCATGAATTAATTTTTTTTTATGTGTTATAAACTTCTCACTTCTATGATCTACCATCCAGGTAGTCATCATGCCTCCAAAAGCCAGAGATACTGCATGGGCTCATTGTGATATGATTGATGGCAAAATGATCTGCAAATATTGCCAAAAATCCATTCAAAGAGGGGGTATTAACAGGTTCAACACTTGGCTGGGACAGGAGGCCATGTAAAGCCATGTGAAGAACCAAATGAAATAATAGGGCATATTAGGGCAAAATACCTTCAGAAGTTTGAGACTCAAGTCACTGAACCAATAGAGAAGTTTTTGACTGCAAAGTTTGGGAGTCGAGACTCAACCAACTGAGTTTGATCATGATGATTGAGACTCATGAGAAGTTTCAACTTCAAGTGATAATGTTGATCACTATTATAGTATTACTAATACTATTATCATATATGTAGAGTCTAGACTGGTGTCTTGTAGTAGGCCACTGGCCCCATACTTTGTAGGCTTTGTTTTTGCACTCTAGAGGCCATTTAGAGCCTCATTGCTTATGTATTTTGTCGATGATATGTGTTGCACTCGGTGCCATTTTGATATATTTACCTTTACATGGTATATAAATGAGCAATCTTTGCATATTTTGTCTCTATTGGCTTGGAATCATGGTTTTAAATCTTAAAAATAGCTTTTTTCATTAAAAAATAATTATTTAATGTATTTTTCTAACACCGGTTCGTTTAGACCAAACTAGTCCCGGTTAGACCAGTTCCGATCTGTAAACCAATTCATTAGGTGGACCAGTCCGATCACCGGTTCCGGTTTTAAAAACTATGGGGTATATAAGCAGGCCCTCACTCTCATTTGTATGATCATTCTTATTCATACATTTTAATATACATATTCTTGTATCTCAATGAAGATATTTATATTCCAAGTCTTCTGGAGTATTTAAACTTATGCGTACATGAACTTTGGTCATTACATTGATATCAGACCATTCCTCTGAGTATACAAACTTTGTTCATTACATTGGTATTTGAGTTGTTTGATTCTCTGGCAGCTCAATCGTTGCACAAAGCTAGTCTAATCCGGCTTTTAGCCATTGAAATTTGTCAACCTTATTGTTGTTAAAGCGTTCCGCTACATATAGTTGGACGTTCTCCAATTTATCGTTAGGCGAACTTAAAAAAATTAAAAATTGGGAGTTTAAATTAAATTCAAAGAACCTTAAAGTTTTTATATATATAAAGAAAAAAAGGTCAATATATATTGGAAAAAATATAAGTCATAAAAAAAAGAGATTAAAAAATTATAGATAATAATAATAATAATAATAATAAAAAATTATATAAAAAAAATAATAAAAACAAATACGAAAAAAATATAAAAATCATTACAACAATCATGTATTGCCCAACACAACACTAACGTCGTCGTTGTCCCAACCGCAGCAGCCTCCTTTGCCTGCCTCTTCTCACCATAGTGTCGTTCAACTGACAGACCAACCGCCATAGCCGCAGGACCAAGTTCTCTGTATCAACTGTTTGAACAACCCCGCCACATGAACATCACCAGCCACGACAGAGCCTTCGCTCTTGTTGGTTGCCTCTATTACGGGTTGCATAGTCATCACCACAAACCACTGAACATAACAACCAACGTCCTTCAAAATTCTCTCGCTAGAGGCCTAATGCAGCACTTGCATAGCGCCAAAGCTGACCACCGCCACTGTCAGTTATTCGTAGCTTGTAGCTGGAAAGGGTAAAAACGAGGGTTTAAAAACTATATTCACCTGAGTTGAAAAGACTATGTTAGAGTACCACTATGAACCTTGATGAGGGAGACGTCACCTGAGTCGAGAGGTAAAAAAAAAAAAAAAAAAACCAAAGGTGGCCGCCATCGAAGAGTCACGACACATCTAATATTTAATTTGGACAAACATATATTTATAACTATAAGTATCTATTGATATAATAAATTAAGGACAAATAAAATTCATGGCTATTCGTGAAGCTAAGGATACATTAAACAGAAAGGTTAGCATGTGTTTAAATAAAAAGGATTTAGGTTGTATCTTAACAATTGGAAAACTAAAGTATTGAATAGTATTGAAGGAATATTAAATTAAGGAGTATATATTATAGGTTTTTAATATGTGAGACACTAAATTTCATTAAAAATCCATATAAAAACTTTATTGGGTGCCAAGGAGCTTATTCAAGATAAATAAAAGTAAGAAAACTATATATATATATATATATTATAAAACTATAAGAAAAACAAAAAAACAAGTAGGAAAAAATAATAATTCATTTCAAGACGAGAGAGAGGTATTATAAAAGGGAAAAAGGTTATTTAAAAAAATACATTGAGGAAAAAGGTCAACGTAAAGTATAAAGTACAAAAAAGGGGATCACATTATATTAAAGAAAAAAAATATTTAAGTTTTGAAGGTTTATAAAAAAGGGTTTACTTCAAAAACCCTAAGTTCATCACGACAAACACAAAATGGAGTCTAATTTGAAAATAAAGGAAGGAAGAGTTTCCTATAAAGGTTTTTTGATCATGGATTACATAATAATTGCATTAAAAGTGAACATCCAAGGGAAAAAAGCTAATATCGTTATCAGTACAAACAATGATGAAAATTACATTAATGTTAATTTGGCGAATCAACTATTAATCTCAGATGCCAATGTAGGCGAAACAAAAGATATTTTTGATAAAAAATATGAAATTAATGATTTACAAGCGACAATGGATCATTATGAGTATGTATCTCAACTTCGCTTGTAACCATGTATGACAGAGAGGATGACATAATTCTTGGTCGGCCTTGGTTTAAAGAATTGGGTACACTTTTGTTAAAGATAGAGAAAAAAAAATTGAAATTTTCTTACAAGGGAAGGATGATCACATTCCGAGACATGACAATGAAGTCGAAATTGATAATGTCTTCTTCAAAAGACTTTAAAGATATTACGAAATTAATACCTCGAGAGAGTCAAAACACAATACCGGAGAAGCAAAAAGAGCTTGAGAATGTTATATCCAATAAAAACAAAGAGAATTCTCGTTTAAAAGATCATATGCAAAAACTACTTGCAAAAGTCAAAAAGTGTAAAACTAAGAAGCACAAGTCATAACAAGAAAAAGAAAGTTTCGACAAGAAGCTCAACGAAAGTTAATCAAAGAAATATGAGGATAATTTACGCTCAAAGAAACTTAATAAAACATTATTAGAACAAATTAAGTGTTTAAAAGATGAGAAGTTTGAATGCCAAAATAAAGTGGACTCAGAAAATGGGGAACTCTTATGGCTCAAAAATCATAACTAGAGTCTACTCACTCAAATTAAGAAACTTAAAAATGATAAGAAATCATTGTACAACAAATTATGAGAATTTATCACGAAAGAAGTGTCGAAATCTTCTGTCCAAGATAAAGATATGGACATCGATCCAATCGATATCACAACTCAAAAAAATATCAAACCAGGTGAAGGAAAAGCATATTCGGGTGTTGCAATTAAAACAATGGAAAATCCAAGTGAAGATTTTGTAACCAACTCAACAACCTCAGTAGCGGGAAGTAAATCAGGAAATTGCCACACACTTGATAAGAGGGAGTGACAAGAATGGGGCAATGGCCCACTGTCACCATAGCCAAGGTACCCTGCTCTTTAAGAACTTTCATCGATGGCAGGAGTCCCAGTATGATTATGATCACCTATAATAGATATTCTAGGCTTGAAGGTTCAAGGTGATGGAGCTAGAGCTCATTCGAAGAGAGGCTTAATAAAGGCACGAGACTTCAAAGAAACGAACTGCTCTTTAAGGAAAACCCTAGAAAAGAAGGCACAAGACCTAGGGTTTGGAGGTTTCTTGATGGTAAATAGGTATTCACAAGGTCAAAGCCTGAGAGAAGAAAAGGCTTCTTATGATTTATTCCAATGAATACTAAGCTTATACAACCCTCAAAAAAGTCCACAAGGTAAGAGAGAAAGACCTAGGTTTTCCCTCTTCAAGTAGCAGCTAGGGAAAGAGATTTTATGGATGAAACTCGGGTAGATGCCCACCAAACTTGGAGCATAGGTAGCCAAGACCCTAAGCTTGATGTCTAGACCCTCGAATTCCCAAAAAATCACCTCCCTAAAATTTCACTACAAGCCCTAGATTTCCACCCTACCTTTAGGGCACTGAAATTTAGGACAAGAAAATATGGAAAAAGATAAGTTTGATCACCAAAATCCTTGGACTAGTGCCTAGTCCTTTGGGCTATGCGGTCTTGAGATGCTTAAGATAAGGTAAAATGTCTTCTAAAGAGGCTCAAAATTGATGTCGTGGGTACCAATTTCAAACATTTACCCTCTTCAAGATATAATGGAGTTTCATGAAGAATTCAAAGATATTCATCCACTAGGAACATTCATTACATGCCTTGCATTGGATAACATATGCAATACTAGCCACAAAGGATAGCTCAATTGGTCAAGTTCCTGTTGCTAAGTACCTTGCCAATTGGGAGGTCAGGGGATCAAATCTCCTCGATGCCTTTGGGGTCAAGCCTGACCAAATAAGCCAACGAGTAGATCCCTTCAAGTGCATTTGCTCGGATTATTACCCGTGGATGTAGCAACCACTCAGTGGCCGTGAACCATAGATGAAAAACATATGCAATACTCTATTAGAAATCTCTCCAAATTTAATCTTCAATAATTAGGGCACAAATTTGCATATTCTAGAGAAACAATTCCATACATTAAGCAACTTTCAAAGAAAAATTCCATCAACATTAAGCACTTACAAAGAGACATGCAATATATCCATCCATCATTCAAGAAGAAGCTCCAAAGAAGAAAAGTGAATCATCTTCCACAAATTAAAATGCATCAAAAGAGTCTCCAATAGCTCCAAAGAAAAAGTGCAAGTTCTTTTACAAGAGAACTAATCCAAGTGTGATGATTATCTCTCACAAAAATGAGAGTTTGTTCTATTTATATGAATCTCACTAAGTCAAATTAACCTAATTAGTCCCCAAAACATTAAAATAATGGGCATGAAACAAGCCTTGGTCACAAGCCAATCAAGTAGCTTTCACGAATTATAATTTAGCCATCCAAATGCTAGCCAAATTGATGATGTCATGTTGATGTAGGGCCATTGGAAGGCCACATTCAGTCTTGTTTGTGCCAAAATGTGAGAGAGAGCTTTATAAATCTCAAACAAGGGGATGGCCCCTTAGTTTCCATGAAAGTTATCATGTGGAGCCCCAAATTGGTTTTGGGGCACAAGGACTAGTCTCATGGGTCTCCTAATGATAGAAAAGCCTATACTACTCCAATGATGAGGGCTCTAATGATGGTGCTTTCCCTCCCATGTCTCAAGGGTGAGACAACCTCCTTTTGGGCCTTGGATTAACTGCCATAATATGCTAAGATGATTCGGGCACACTGGTCCAAGTGCATCATGTCACGAATAATGAGGGGCAATGACCAGACTGTTGAGGGTGTCGAAGGTGCCCATGGCATGAAATGATGTTCTAACACATTATGGAGTCCCACAGCTCTCAATGCATCCCCTAGGAGTGTCAATATGACCCTCTAGTGGGCTTGGGCCCCAATTAAGTTTCCCAGCCCATGATGAAGTCACATGCTAATTACATATAAGATCTAATGCGCTTCCTCACCATCAGGAACAATAATTCATTAGTGCAACTAAGTGAACCAAGCTTGTTAATCAAAGGCACATTGAGACTTCATAGTAGGCTTCCATCACAAATTTGGGGTTTTAAGCTTGTAATAGTGTTACATCCCTAAGTAGGAGTGGCTAATAAACAACCCTATTAGGAGTTCCTAGCCCCTAAGGGGAAAGGAAATCCAAGGTAAATCCTTTAATTGATAGGGATCACGTGAATAATGACGAGATGGATGGGGACATGGGGGTCTCAAAGACAAATTCCATGCGTCCAAGGATGGTAATGATGAGGGATGTCCACATATTTGGGTGTATAGATGTAGGAGGGAGTAATCGTAGATACATAAGTTACCGCGACCTTTGTTTTTCCACCCTTCATTATTTGTGTTATGATTTTTTATTATTTTTCTTTGTAATACTGCTCGGGGCTTTAGGAAATAAGAACATGATGTGAGAGATATGCAACAACTATTACTACCTTAAAGTGGCATAGTTCATTGCCCACCAGGGGTTGGGACATGCATGGGTTCCGTAATGATATGTGCAACACTCAAGGGCCGTAGGAACCAGGGTGATGGCCATGATGAAGGGGTAGAGCCCATTTTGACTTTTGCCCACGTGCTATATTAAATGTCTCTACTATCTTTCGCATTTTATGATATTGTTTTCTTTTGTTTCTTGCTTGTGGCCATGATATGCTTTTAATGTTCTTTTAGCTGCATCAACCTCTGGGGCAATAGTGCCAGGCCTGACCAAGACATGTGGACAAGGGGAGGGGGCATACCAGTGCCTTGTGGACCCAACGGTCATGTGGACCCAGAAAGGGAAGGTGATGAAATAGGGTGTTATGAATATAATATTCATAAAAAAAATATCAATTAACAAATAACATTAAAATAAATAAGTATTAATAATAATTAATTAATTAAATTAATGTCCCATTACTTATGAAGGGGCATAGGTCAAAAGATGTGACCACTCATCTTTGTGGCCAGTTAATGCCTATATAGGCACACCACCACAAAGAATTGTAATCACCATTCAATTTTATAAATAATAAAATTACTATTTACACAACTACTACACAACTACATTTACACACTGTTATTTTGTCCTCTTACAATGGTATCAAAGCCACGTTCTACATCCTCAATTTCCATTGTTGGTCATTGCTCACCCAACTACCTGCACTCACCATTCTCACAGCATGTCTATTGTAACCTGTCTTGCTGTGTTTTTCTCCAGTCCATCCATTGTATGTTGCCTTTGTCTCTCCATTTACAATCTGACCAACATGCTCCCTGCCGACTCTGCCTCACCAACGTGCCTCGACCACCCACCATCGCTCCTGACACCTTGACTTCCTTCTTAACTGCTACCTCCCTTTGTCGCAATTCCCTGCTGACAGCTTCCCTATCCACATTCTTAACACCCTATCACTGTTTCACCCCCTCTACGTTGTTCACCTGTCCATACTATTATTGTTATGGTTCTAATAGCCCACATAACTAACTGACAAATCTTGTAGCACGAACCACTTCCCCCATCCGTCGCGTCCCCTGTCGACATCGTCCACTTCGTTATCACTGTGGTTTCCACCAAACACCATTTCTCAACTGGCCGTTATCGGCCCTCCACCGCATCACCAATAGTCACGACTGTGCCACCGTTAGAAGCTACCATTTCGTTTTGGCCTTCGAACCTTACCTGAAATTAATTTAATGATAAGGTTTTTATATTAGAGTCAAAGAATTACACAAGTCATATAATTGAATTATATAGTTCATTAATTAACTTCTAAAAAAAAAAAGTAGAAAAAAATTAAAAAATTGGTTCAGCCAAGAAAAACAAATTGAAAATGGGAATAATAATAATGAGTACATTGATTCAAAAAAATACCAAGAAGAACTTGATAAGGTACGTCATCTCGTCAATGTTGAAAAGAAGCACGTAGAGTTAGGAGAAAAACAAAAATAAAATAATCAAAACCCAAGAGGAATTAGCAAGCAATATAAAAAAAGATAGATAACATTGAGAAAATGTTGCTAGGAATGCAAAACCAGGAAAAAAGGGATTTTGATTATCGTTGGCTAGCCTTCATAAAATTGAGGGATGAAGACAAGCGTGAATCAACCCTTAACATTAAAGAACAAGAAGAAATGACGAATTAGTTTTTTTTTTTTCTAAGTAAATTTAAATCTATTAAGAAAGGGGGAAAATATTTACAAAGTGACCGAAGTCATATCCTTGCTCTGATAAGAGCCAACATTCCAGTTAAAACTGAGGCCTCATTACAGAGGAAAAAACACACATGATCGATGCTAAAACCAGGAGACCCATACATCCAAAAAAACCAGGAGACCCATACATCCGAACAAACCAGGAGACCCATACAAAAAGAAGAAATCCATAGCCGAGACACCAAAAAACTAGCCTGAGGATTGCCAAAAACCATAGCCAAAAGGGTAGACCACCATCAGCAGGAGCAAGCTAGTCATCAGGATGTTCCTCCACAATTCGGCACCAGCCGAATTCGGGTTCATCACCAACAGGAGCATTGAACTGAGCAGAAGGTCCAGGTTCCGCAGGCATCATATCCGTGTCCTGCGTGCCTCTGCCCAGTTCAACTCGAGCGTGCTGTGGCATCATACCAATGCCAAGCTGGAATGCAGGGAGAGGACCAGCAGCAGCACCCGAACCTCCTGTGTGAGTGTTAGAACCCTCCAACTTCGTAGTTTCATAGAAGACGATGGAGATGTGTGCAGTAATCCGAGGCTGATGCAGAGAGCTATTAAACGTGAAGATGGCGGAGCCTGTCGAAGATGGAGACCCCCCAGGATGGTTAGCTGCATGACGCCTTTCGTGCCCACTACGGGTGCTTGGATATCGCCCCATGTACAATTCGCTGGTGGCAGGCGAGCCCGAGGCGGAGTTGTTAGGGGGGCGCCGGGGTTGGCCTCTGCGGCACCCCATTTGCTGACGAAGATGGGCCATAATGGTAAGGGCCGCAGAAGGATTACAACCAAACACCTCTTTGAAGTCAAGAGAACCAACAGAGATGGTGGAGGGCCGAACGAGGTGAGAGGTCTTGTTCTCTGCAGTCTCCCATTCACCCCTTTTCAAAACTATGCACAGAACAGGGCAGATAAACAAGGGGCCCGAAATTGAAAAAGATGAGCTCAGAGGCCGCCTTCCAGAGTCCAAAACCTAGACAGAGTCTTGGGGATAATTAACAAAACCACGAACCTCCAGACTAAAAACCAGACACAAATCAACAGAGAGAACCAGGAAAAGGTCTAAGACGAAGGGATGCGCCCAACTCCACAGCTCATCATTTTCCACCGCAAGTGCAGGGCCGAGCCCCTCCTTATACTAGCCGGACCCTCCTCGATAATTCCCACCCATTACTGCCTCATTGATGGTGGCCGCCATCACTTGCAGGTTACAGCGTGTGAAGGAGGGAGCCATTGCCTTGGGCGCGCATTGAGAACTTGAACCACTTGACAGGGGAGCGTAATGGCTCGCATGCCAGGCTCCCCTTCCCATCTAAGCATTTATCATCTCGTATAGGGTGGGCAGGTGTCGAGCCGCCTTGCTCCACCTTTGTCCCATCAGCTTGATCGCGGTGTTATTCACCCGCATCTGGGGGAAATGACAAATTAGTTAATAAAAAGGGTTAATTCATTTTTTGTTAATCTCTTAATCGCTCAAGAATCAACATAGAGGCCCAAAACTCTAGTTAGAGAAGATCCTCCAAATCATGAAATTCTACAAATGCCACAAATACACTTCTCAAATAGCCAGTACTATACGAAATTTCCAGAAAAAAGACTATCAATGGATTAAAAGAGAGCTCCCAAAATACGATGGTAAAGATTATAAAGGTGTTATTGTTTGGGTTAATAAAATGGAAGCTATTTTTGAATCAAACCCGCCAATAAGTGAACAAGAAAAGATCATGACCGCGGCATATGATTGGTTCCTATGGCAGTCTAAAATGTAAGGCCCGTTCTTTTCATTGGAAGACCTTCGAGGATGCATTCCTAAAAAGATTCTACGACGAAGAAGAAGATGATATCTACAAAAAAAAATCATCTCAAACAAAAAGGGTTTGTAAGCGAATACACCCACAAATGGGAAATATTGGCTACAAGACAAAGAGGATTCACTGATGAACAACTACTTAAAATGTATAAAAGTGGATTTAAAGAGTATATTCATGCACAATTGAAATTTTACAAACTTCAAACTATCAAAGAAGTTAGACATGTAGCAAAGCTAATTGAACAAAAACATAAGTTCAAAACTATGTTGTAAGAAACGTGGTATAGAGGTCCGTTTCCGTACGGAAACGGGTACGAAACGCAGAAACACGTTTGGTACGACCGTGAAACGCGTTTCCCGCCGTACTGCCACGTTTCCTGAAATGGAAACATGGCCAGTACGGCCGAAAACGCGTTTTAGGGCCGTACGACCCACATTTCCTCATTAACTTGTGTTTTTTAAATTTTTTTTTTTTTTAATTTACTTTTAGGGTATGTTAGTGACTTTTTGTTGCTTCTAGATGCATGTCTAAAGTTATAAAAGTGAATTTTTGCCCTAGTGTTGATATGTAGTTCATCAGGGAGTTTGAGGGATATGCAGTTCATGGTAATGTTAAATTCTTAAAGTAAAAGCGATATTCTCCTTTATTTTTCATTTTCATCCTTTTACTTAAATTTTTAACATTACCATGAAATGACTCAGGATGTTTGAGACTGGTTTCGCCCTCATTGGATTTCATATGGAGAAAGTAGAATTTTAGATTTCACTCAAAATCCAGCAGACTTATTTGTT
>APFE031618537.1:188100-293879 GCA_000404065.3 Pinus taeda | reverse complement strand
ATATATTCGCATTTCCCCGTTTCCAAAATTTCGGGAGGTCGCGTTTCGTATCTCTTCCCGTTTCGGAAACTCGTACCCGTTTCCCCGTTTCGTGCAACTTAAGTTCAAAATGTCATCATTCAAGGAAGACAAAGATCAACAACAATACTCAGGTAAAAAGGAGTCAAACAAATGTAGGTATTGTGTAGACAAATGGACATCGGGACACATATTCCTTTACAAGAAATTGTATGCTTATGAATTTGATAAAGAGTCAGACATTTCAAGTAATGAGTCAGAGGAACAGATAAAAAAGAAAAAGAATTGTCGCGAGTGCGGAGAAAACTGGATTCCAGGACATAAATGTGATGACACGTCCTTGCGCTACTATAAAATAGTAGATGGAAGACAAGTTGAAGTACAAGAACTCGATGAATAAATCGTTGTCACACACAATAAAGATTCAAATCCTGAGGAACCATCATTAGTTGCAATCTCATGTGTTTAACAAAATCAGGGTGAAGACAACAATTCTTCAAGGGGTCAAAAACAACAAGTCACTGAAAAATACATTCCACCACACATTTGGAAGCACGAAACCGGTCTCCAAGAAGAAATAACATTAAGCCTACTACTCTACCAACAAACATGACAAGGAGATTATGACCTAAAACCCTGAAGCTTAAAGGGCTCAAAAGAGGCAGAAATGTCAATAAACTTGTAGATTCTGGCAATACTCACAATTGTATAAACATTGATCTTGCTAAGCAACTAGATCTTTGTATATGCCAAATCAAGGACCTGACCATGCCTGTTGCTACTGGGAAAAAGTTCAAAGAGATAGGAGAATGCCATAGGGTTTTAGTCTAGACACAAGAACTAGAGCTACAAACAGATCTATAGTCCTACAAAGAGATATAGTCCTAGGTACAAAATGGTTAATACAACTAGGAAGCTATAGAACAAACCTTGATAAACAATTCATGGAGTTTAACTGGCAAGGACGACATCATAAATTATATGGTTTTAACGCTTCTAGCTTCAAGGAAGGTACAAATATGCATTTGGACTTCACCGGGCATAAACAAAGTCAAAGTAAAGGTGCCATTACATAGAAAAATGTTCAACTAGAGAAAACCCTTCTTGTTATGCTTTGAGGAAAAAGCATCTCTAAAGGGGGTGGCAATGTTATGAATAAAATATTCATAAAAAATATCAATTAATAAATAACATTAAAATAAGTATTAATAATAATTAATTAATCAAATTAGTGTCCCATTAATTATGAAGGGGGCATAGGTTAAAAGATTTGACCACTCATCTTTGTGGCCAGTCAATGCCTATATAGGCACATCGCCACGAAGAATTGTAATCACCATTCAATTTTTATAAATAATACAATTACTATTTACACAACTACATCTACATAGTGACATTTTGTCCTCTTACATAGGACTAGTAAATTGCGGACGGGAGTGAAAAATGCGAAATTGGAAAATCGGACTGTGTTACCCAAATTAGGGTTTCCCAAGTAGTGCCCTTCCAAAAGCCATAAGTCAATAGTGGAGATCCCACGAGACTAGGATTGAGGATTAACCCCCCGTTTAAGGTGGGAACATAACTACAGTCAAAATCCTTCCTTCTTCCAAGTCACCCAATAATCCATGCCTAATATGCCCAAGGAAAAACAAGCATAAGCACCCAATTTGTACAATGAAAAAATACCTTTAGGATTGGATTTCCCACCTTCAAACATATGCTCTTAACAAATAAGCGAGGGGACATATGATTGGTTCAGGGAGCAGAGATCAAATGGCATAATACATCGGCTACACTTGTGGCTATTAAGGGTTGTTCACTACTTGATAAAGAGATATCTAGGAGAAAAAATCTCCTATGGCATCACCCACTTTTGCTGGGTAACAGTTCGTAGGGTCATTAGATTCCCCAAAACATCATTAAAAGAACCCATCCACGTCCCAACCCTTGGTGGGCGATGAGCTACCCAACTTTTAAGGGGGTAATGACCGCTACACATCATTCACAACATGTTCTCATTTCTTGGAGCTTCGAGCGGTGATACAAAGAAAAATCAAGAAAAAGAAAAACAAGTATAAGGATGGGTGGATAAACAAAGGTTGGGGTAACTCATATAGCTACGATTGCTCCCTCCTCACATCTATAGACCTAATATGTGCACTTTCTCATTATTACCCATGGCATTTGGCCTTGAGACTCCTCATCCCCACTCAGTACCATCATTACTCATACGCCACCTATTGATTAAAGAATGTACCAGGCACATGTCTTTCCCCTTAGGAGCTGGGAATACCTAATAAGGTAGTCTATTAGCCACTCCCACTTAGGGAGGTAACACTATCATGTGAAATTTTCACGAATGCAACAACTGAAGTTTAATCTTCTAACTATTAGCAATTTATTTGTTTACAACAAATAACGATCAAACCACTGATGCATTCTTCACAATAAAAATGTTGCAAAGTTACAAAATCAGGAACTGAGAAATAAATGCACACAAAAAAAAATTGACATCGTTATTTTGCATTAAACGTCCCAAAAAAAACCCAAAGGGAAAATTGGTGTAGCAAATGAGGGTTTATTTTATCATACAACAATTTGGAAATTATTACAATTGGATGCCCAACTTGCTATCCTCTGGAAAATATAGATCACAACTAGCAAAATAATCTGGAGATCTTTGATTTCCTCTGGAATCCAACTTGGCCTCCTTTGGCCTGCTCGCATCCCACACAAACAACTTGCATTGCTTCCTGAAATGCACACTACAACCTCTAGATCCACTCGCATTACCTGGATGATGGCTCTAGTTGAGTCGTCTTGCCTCCCTCTAACTCTAGAAGTGGCTCACTCTACCTCCTGGAAGTTGATCCTATCTTTGTCAACTGAATCAACCCTCTTTCGAAAAATCACACTGGGGTTTCTAACTATTCACACTACCTATATGGCCTCCCTGCAGATGAATTTCAACCTCCCTTTTCCTGCCACTTCGACATTGAAAAATCACAGGGAATCTCTACAGAGTTCTACTCCCAAATTATATGTTTCTCCCTCTCTCTGATGTTCTCTCTGGCTTGAATTGCGCCCTTGTTGAAGACTGCAAACAGGGTAGCTCGATCTGCCTCTCACAACTTGATCACATTGATGCTTGATGTGTTTCTCTCTAACCCTTCGAGTTGCTCTTATAATCTCTTGTTTTGTCTTCATCAACCATGATTTAATCTCCATCGATGGTTAAGATCAATTAGACTTCATCAATAGAAGTCTCTAGAGCAGTATGGAAAAAGTCGAGATAAAATTGGAAAAGTCTAGTTTTTTGGGCTAGCCAATTTTATCGCCAGACATTTTGGCAATTTTTTCGAAAATGAAAAAGCCACGATTTAATTGAAAAAGACGTGATTTAATCGGGAGTCGATTGAAAAGATCGCAAAGCCTTCCCAGGCCGCAGATAAGTGAAGCAAAAGGCTGAAAAATCACTCATTTTTCACTCTTCTTTTTACCATTCATCCCTATGGAGAGAGGAGGTGTTTGCCATCGCCCAAGAGGAGGAAATTTACTAGTTTTATGGTGTGGATTTGGAGATTTGTCCACTGCTCAATGTGAGAGACTCAAGGTGCCAATTTGCTGCTGCGATGTTTGTATTTTAATTTCTCTCTCAGTCTTTGTTAGACAAATGGCTTCTTAAATCTTTCTATAGTTTGTTTTTAGTTATTTTTGCTTAGAAATTTGAATCAAAACATTGTTTAGAATCTAGATTGAATCAAAACTTCAGAATGTTTAGATTGTTTACATGTTTCAACTTTCAAGAATAAAAAATTCAAACCCTTGTTTAGTGAATCTGAGTGTGTTCAAGTGAGTGAGAGGAGACATTTAAAATTTAAAATCAACAATTACATTTGTGTTTGCTTCTTATGTGATGGGCAATTTTTAGTTTTTTTTAATTCTTTTTGTGCCCTAGGTTCAATCAAGTTCAAAGTTTCAAACAAAATCTCGAGGAATTTGGACCCTATGTGGGAATATGGTGAACCTGATCCTATACTCGAATATGGGGGGTTCAGTAGGATGTATTTGACTTGCAAGTTGTGTGGCAAGCATATGTTAAGGGGTGTCAACAGATTAAAATTCCATCTTGGGAAAATTCCGAGGCAAAATATAGAACTTTGCCCAAATCTAACTCCAAAATCATTCGATAAGCCATTAAAACATTGATGGATAAAGAGGAGGGCAAAGATATCAAAGAAACAGTAGAAAGCCAACTTGTAGGGGCCTCAGGAGTGGGGAGAAGTGAGAGTGGTTCTTCAGCATCACATTCTACACCCACATGTCCCAACCCCTCAACTTTCTCATCTTTTTTTGTTCTTAGAACCACACCTGGTGCATAACCTAACATCAAATCAACACTTAAAATTAAAAGGAAAAGGTAGAAGCTGAAAGGTTGGTCAGTAAGTGTCTTCTCTGGAGTGATGTTCCTTTCAACATTGCCAAGACCAACCCATTCTATCAACCTATGTTTGATGTTGTTGTTGTTATTGTTGGCCTGGGGTACATAGCTCCTCCCTTTGTAGAGTTGAGAACGCCTCTTCTTCAAAATGAAAACGTCTATTGCATTGCTAGATTGGAGGAGTTTAGTGCATCATGGGAACAAACTGTATGCATAGTCATATCAGATGGCTGGACTGGCTAGAAGGGTAGCACCCTTCTTAATGTCTTGATTAGTTGTCCCAAGGGGATAATGTTTATGAAATTTGTTGATGTATCTACACACATTGAAGATGAACGTTTCTTATGTGAGTTGTTGGACATCTTCATTCAGGAAGTAGGTGCACAAAATGTTGTCCAAATCATAATGGACAACGCTGCAAATTATGTTGCAGCATGCAGGCTACTTATGGAGAGGTATCCTAACTTGTTTTGGACACCTTGTGTTGCTCATTGTATTGACTTAATGTTGGAGGATACAGGTATGATTCCTCTTGTGAGGGATATTGTTGAATCAACCAAGAGCATAACAAAATTTATATATAATCATGCATATGTGCTTAGCTTGATGAGAAGATTCACCAACAACAAAGAGTTGGTGTGTCTTGCTGTTACACGATTTGTCACTACTTTCATATCTTTTCATTCTCTGTTGGATCCAATGTGGGATCTAAAGAGCATGTTTCTATCACAAGATTAGCGTGCTTTATCTATTGGCTACAAACCAAATGGAGAGGACATATGTAGACTAGTTTAATATGATTAGAGCTTTTGGGCAGGAGTAGAGGAGGTGTGTGCCATTTTAGAACCTTTGGTGAGGGTTCTTTGGTTGGTTGATGGAGACAAGCCTGAAATCGGCTACTTGTATGAGGCCATGGATAGGGCCAAACAAGCCATTCATGCCTATTATGAAGATAGGGGAGACAAGGGGTTAGAGAAATAATAGTTGGCATGAGGAGTGATTGATGAGCGGTGGAACAATACCCACCATTGCCCCATTCATGTTGCACGTATCTACCTCAACTCCACATTTTCTTACTCCTATGGTTTCAAATTTGATGCTGAGGTGATGGATGGATTCCTCACTTGTGTTGAACCTACATGATGATGTGGCCAATCTGAATAGTTTTCAGGTGTGTGGGCATAACTTCAAAAACACACTTCTGCTTGTCCAAATTAGATGATCTTTATATCAATTTTGGTCCTCTCGAAAAGTGGAATTTAATGCAATCATCATTTCCATCAAATGAGAAATCCCGAGGTGGAATTTGGCCCTAGATGCCAATTTTAACACTCCCACTCAACTAGGGAGAATTCCACCTGCCACTCCATCCATCATCATCAATCATCATGCCAGCCTGTCATCATGTACCATCTTTGAATCTTATCTCATCTCTGCTCTGCTGAAGGCTGATATGAATAATGAAGAAGAATCGATCAAGAGTGAGCCACAATACCTTACCACTCTCCACTTACAAAAGTCAGTCTAGAGGCAGAACCTCAATCAGACTTGATCTGAAATCAAGTTGTTGAACACCATGCATCCTAGTCATAGGGAGTACGACAGTACACGATGCGTCCATTAGTAGTGTTATGGTCCCTAACCACTTTTCCCAACTCATTGGCCAGATGAGAGGTACTTCCCACAAGTCATGGACTACATGGATAGGATGTATGCTGGGGTATCAACAGGAGAAGGTTAACCACTCGTCCTGCTCATATGTAATCACATTAAAAGACATGTACATTAGAGAGGCAAGCACAGGCCTCCATATCACACTGTCATAAGAGCACAATATACATCATTATCACGGTCATATCATCATCATAGAGAGAAGCCATCACAAAGGTCATTGCCATGCCAAGGACACTGCCATGTCAAGATCACTGCCATGCATTAAAGTCAATGCCATACATCAACTATCATATCAAAGTCACTTCCATATCAAAGGTTATTTCCATTGCCATATCAAAGATTATTGCCATACTAGGTCACTAACTCACTGTCACATAGATCACTGACTCACTAACACATAAATCACTTACTCATTGTCATCAAGGTCACTGATATAGGGTTATTGTCATCATGACTACATCATTGTCAATATTGTCATGAAGGCATTGTCACACATCATTGCCAATAGAACACACTTTGCCATACATCTTTGAATATACATAGCCATATAAACACAAGAGACACTGATATATTATACTTCACTGTTAAAACATTGTCATACATCACTTAACAAGGATTACTATCTCACCACAAAATAAGGATTACTGTTACACATTGAACTAGAGTCATAATCATATATTATAGGTCACAGTCATGCCTCCAAGTCATCATCATATAGATCATTGTTTATACCTCCAAGTCATGGTCATGTCTATCATTGTTCATACCTATAAGTCACAGGAATATAGAGTGTGAGCAACTAAGTTGAAGTGTGAGCCACTATGATGAAGTGCCAGCCAGAATACAAGCCACACAGATAAAGGAATGTGTGCCATAGAGAGATTTGAGCCACAAATAAGAGTGCGAGCCACATGTAAGACGAGCCACAATAAAGAGTGCAAGCCACAGACAAACTATTGATATTTAATACGAGCCTCCATAGAGAGATAATGCAAATCACAAAAGGATGCAAGCCTCAAAGATATTCGAGCTACCATAGAAGTCTAAGATCCACATATGCCAAATTGGGGAGGACAAATGCCAATTTATCGTTGGTCCATATTATTAAAGGACACAATCTTTGATCCGAATTTATGCAGGAATGAAATGAAATACAATTCAAACAAAAACACAGAGATATAGTGGAAACTAAACTTCAATTACTTAATAACAAATACTGTAAATTGTTTCCATGCAGAATGGAAACAAACTAGCTCGGACAATGGTAGTTTATCTCTAAGAAGAGATGTGATGGCTACATGCCTTAAAATTGTGTTACAATGAGGCTCGGAGGCCATATTATTATTGAGAAACAATGGAAAACCCTAAACACCCAAAAACCTAACCTTAGGAGATGAAGCACCAAACGTTTGTGGGCCCCATTGGGGTTAATTGGTACATCAACTTTCCGGGGTTGTAACTTTGTCATACAATCTTTGCTTTACGTGTACAATACCTCGTTAGAAAGATCTATATGAGGACAACAACTTTGATTGCAAACCCTTGCTGCAGGCTATAGGTCTATCCATCTTCCACAAAAACATCATCTAGGAACTCAAAACAACTCCAAAAGTTTAGGACTTGCAAAACTCCAAAAATAGTAATACAATTAAGGAAACTGAAAGAAATAGAGTTGGGGGGTCCAAGTGGAAAAGGATGGTGGCCACCAATATCCACCTGGCTCAGTCCTCCCCCCTTAGGAAGCAATGGTTCCCATTGCGTTGAGTGCTTCCATAAGATGGGGAAACTTCTGCTAAACTTGCTCCTTGGTGAGCCCCGTGCCCTGGTGCCAGAGATGGCCATCTTTGACAGGTCGATACAGTTGGATCGTCTATTTGCGAGTGTTCTAGATCTGTGTCCATCATCCGATCAGTTGTGACATGTTCAACGCAATTAGGGTTGAGCTTTGTTGGTGTCGGTTGTTCAGTAATATTTGATGTGTCCAGTAATGGTGGAAAGTATGCTCGAAGGTAGTCCACATTGAATACAGGGTGCAAGCCAAGGAATGGGGGGATACTGAGCTCAAAAGTGTTCTCTCTCACAGCCTTGGTGATGGTGTAAGGCTTGTATCGAAGTGGTCAACGCTTCAGATGGTCTCTCTGTTGATTTCTGGTAGCATTAGATGCGCTCTAAGTCTCAAATTTTGCAGGGAGGCTTAGACACAAGTATTCCAAAGAACCTAGAAAGCGTTTTGGGAAACTCGACCCCGAAACAATTTTATTAAAATAATTAATTATTTTTAATGGGACTCTAAGTCTAAACATAGGAAAATAAAATAATTAATGGGTATTAATCTAACTGTGGGTGTAACTTCTAGAAGAAGACAAGGATCAAACAAAAGTGATCTTAGCCATTAATTATCTTCTAATCTAGGTCGTTGATTGTCAATGAGAAGATTAGTTAAGGAGGTTTGAGGGTCATTTGGAAAGACACAGAGTGAGGTCAGAAGTTCAATTTTCTGAAGCAGAGGAATTGCCGGGAGAATTTCAATAGCGAGCTTTTGCAGAGAGGGGCAGAGGGAGTTTTGGATGGAGGATCTTCTCCGTAGCCAAGGATACTCAACGGAGAGGTAGAGAGACACACAAAGGAGGTAACACAGAGACTAGAGAGGGTGATGCGAAGCCAAGAAGGGCTCATGCAGGCCCCATGCATAGCAGCACAACAACTTCCAGCGTACAGGTTCGAATTTGCTGAGGAAGCTGACGTTTCTGAGCCGAGAGGGATGGAAAAGGCATCTGAAGGCAGATCGATTCCCAGTTGAGCTGACATAGTGACTTAGAGGCTGACGTAAGGGAAACGCAGTAGTAGTTGGAGAACTCGCAGTTCAACTACCAAATCAGCTAGGACTTGCAGTGTAGAGTGAGGTAATTTCACCAATTTCTTCTGCTAAGTGATTTTCTCTATAACTGGATTGCTGAGAGGGTATCTACTAGTTGTATTCATAAATACTTCATCTTAATAATAAAAACCCTCAGATCTGCTGCACCAGTTTTCCCACATTGGGTTTTTCCGGGGACATTTGTTTGTGTCACTTGTGTGTATCTTTCTCTATTGTTCAGTTTTTTGTTTCGGCATATTATTTAATTGGTGTAGGTTGCAGTGTATGTATTTCGATGTTTGACATAGGAAACTGCAAATAAATTGTTCATGTAAATCTAACAAAAAGAAATATCATCAGTGCTGCATTAGGAATTCTCGAGTTTAAGGAATTTTCACACTCTAACCAGGCGTTCTTTTAGCAGATTTAACCAAACATTGTCACCCACCTTAAATTTGTGTGGCACCCGATGCTACTCATGTCGTTGTTTGTACTTCGCAATGGCTTTATCTAAGATTTCGTGAACTTGCTAGTGGATGTGCTGAATGCGCTCAATAAACCTAGTGGCTTTATCAGAGTCGAACTGAACATAACCAAATTCTTCCTATGTAATTAGAAAAGGCAGTGCAACATCATCAAAGGAACATAATGGTTGAAATACTAAGCCCACTTGAAAGGGGTTATGGCTAGTCAAGCTATGGGGAGCTTTGTATAAGGAAGACTCTTATCCCATGTTTGCGGATGCTTAGAGTTGTACATGCGTAGTATGTGCACAATCATCCTGTTGACAACCTCTATATGGCAATCAGTCTGGGGTAAAATGCAATTGACTTGGTGAGCTTGGTGTCAAATAATGACCAAAGTCTTGACCAAAATGCACTTAGGAACCTATTATCCCGATCTGATATAATGGTTTGTAGGACCCCGAAATGTACCCATACTTGTTCAAAGAAGAGTTTAGCAGTGGCTTCTGCTATGATACTCTTTTTGTAGGTAGCTAGTATGGCCATCTTAGAAAATTTGTCGACAACCACAAATACGCAGTCGTTACCATGCTTGGTAGAAGGAAGGCCAAACATATAGTACATGGAGATGGATTCCCAACGTCGACTAGGAGTAAGAAGTGGAGTATACAGGCCTTGCTTCTTAATGGTTGGCTTGGCGATGGCATAGAAAATGGAGGATCTGATATATTTTACGCCATCCTGTCAAATACTTGGCCAATAAAAATACTTCTACAGTACTCTCACTGTCTTCTCTACACCAAAATATCTTGCAACTCGACTGTAGTGAGCCTCCCAAATTCATCTTGGCGCGCTCGCTTGAAGGAACACAAAAATGTCCCAGGTGGCATAACAGTGTGTCCTGACCCTGGAGGTGGAAGTACGGAACTTGCTCGCCATCCATCAACATTTGGTATGTGGTGGCGAATTTTGAATCATTTTTGTAAAGTTGCGGCCATCCAAAAGTCTCGTGCCCACAAGAGTAGTGCACAGTGGTTATCGCCACAATCGGTGGTCGACTAAGGCAATCTACAACATTATTGGTGTTTCCCTTCTTGTACTTAATGTTCAGATGAAACTCTTGCAAATATGTCGACCGTTTTTTATGGCGGTCATTCTGCAACTTCCCTTGTGTCTGTAAAACTGGATAGGTCAGTGATTTGTGTGGATGATCGTCTCCTTCCCCAGAATGTAATGTTTCCACTGCCGACAAGCCTGCACAATGGAATATATTTCTTTATCATAAGTGGGGTATTTCTGAATTGTATTGGAGAGTGTCTCACTGTGATAGGCCAACAGATGACCTTGTTTAATGAGGACTGCACCAATAGCATACTCAAGAGGCATTTGTCTCAATTTCAAAGGGTTGTTACAGATCTGGCAATGTGAGCACTAGTGCGGAGAAAAGGTGGTGCTTTAGCTCAACGAACACCTTCTATTAGGACTCAGACCAGAAAAAAATTGCTTTCGATCCACCCTTGTTAACTTGACTCAAAGGCCAAGTGATATAAGAGAATCCCAACATGAACCTTCTATAGAAATTGGCAAGGCCCAGAATGTTGTGAAGCTCTGTTAAAGTGGTCGGGGCTAGCCAATCCCAACTAACTTGGATCTTAGCTAGATGCACATGCACAACTTGTTCATCAATGATGTAACCCAGATATTGGACCCGGTTCATGCCAAAGGTGCATTTCTCCAAGATGGCACATAGCTTGTTTTGCCGCAAGGTTTGAAGGACCTGGCGAATATGTTGCAAGTGGTCTTCCCAACTCTTGCTGAAGATGAGGATGTCCTCCAGATATACAACCATGAACGAGTTAGTGAAGGGTCGCAAGATGTCATCCATCAACCTCATAAAAGTTGTAGGGGCGTTTATCAACCCAAAGGGCATAAACAACCATTCAAAAAGGCCTCCCTTGAATTTTGTTGAAAGAATCTAGGGAAAACTAGTATTGTGATGATTCTTCATTACTTGATAACAATTTGTGATATACTTTTTCAATTTATCTTCTTCTTCTTATTAGTGTGTGTTTCATCAAATTGCTACCAAAACAAAATGACAAGAACATAAAGTTTGGCACTCTGCCAAGGACAAACCCTCTCCACTCTTGAGAGGAAAACCCTTTGTAAGATTTCTCTTATTGAAGCTTCTTATTTGCACAACTGCCAAACCCTAGACCCTTGACTAGGATACCTTCCAAGCATAAGCCAAATCCTTCCTTTTCCTACACTGTCATTTCCGGCACTTTGTCTTCTAGCACTTTGTCTTCCAATTAGAGTCTTTTTCACTTTAGAGAGATGGATTTCTTCATAGGGCTAGTGAGTCCTTGGAGGCTTGATCTCTTCTCACCCAAACAAAAGACTATTAGCTTGTTGTCATACCCTTGTTGCACCTCGCACGTGTGATTGTTTCTAGCGCTAGAAACAATCCTTCATACTTTATTTTTTTGCTCCCTTACTTTGTTTGAGAGTTTTTCCTCCACGTTGGAGTAGGAGGCCTTTGTAGGCCTAGTTACTAGCCCAAACCATAAAGAATATGTCATTGCAACTTCACTGTTGATCTGGTCGCAGTCTGTCTATTATTTCTTTGCACGTATGGTTGTAGCTGCTTCAGAAATGGCCTCCTTAGCTTCATTGTTTTGTCTCCTTAACTTGCTTCCCTTGTTACCCTTTTTCTACCCTTGTATTCGTCCTTTTTAGCCTTCCTCTTATATGCGGTTTTCAAATCGAGTAATCCGTTATCTTTTGGTGTGGACAACCTCTATAAATAGAGGTATGTCCCTCCAATTAAGCCGACATGACTAGTTGTCTTTAGGCCGACTTACAGTTTGCTTCACAAATCATTTGTATTACTGTTTTGTTGCTTGTAGACTTCGTTGGTGCTAGGAGAGGATTTGACCATGCTTGGAGGTGTTCCCATGACCTTGTATGACGACTTACATGCCCTCAAAGGGTCTTATCATAATTAAATTTTGACTTTGACTCTCTAGAAGCACTTCAAAATGTGCTTGACCTATTTTCAATGAGCAAGAAACTCATTGACAAATAATACAAAAATAATTTCTCTTTTCTTGAGTAAGTACGAATATCAAAATTACATTTATGAAGACCTAGCCTAGTTACATTTCCTTCAACAAATTTGAAGGCAGTGTTCCATACATCTTTGGGTTCTATTGGAGCCTAGTGATAGCTAGACTTCAAATCAATCTTGTTGAAGTACATGGCCCCCTTAAGCTGGTCAAGAAAGTCATCAAACCGTGGGATTGGATACCTGTTCCTGACAATGATTTTATTTAGCGCCTGATAATCAATGCAGAGTCTCCAGGTCCCATCCTTCTTCTGTACGAATACTATTGGGTTCCCACAAGGTGAGGAACTTGGTTGGATGTGCCCTTTTTGTAGCAACTTCTGGATTTACTACTTGATTTCTTCATTTTCGAGAAGAGAGCGACGGTATATCGACCCAATGCATAGAGGTGTGTCGAGAGTCAGATCAATTGAATGCTTGACCTGACAATGCTAAGGTACCCTTGTGGGTGAGGAGAAGATGTCCCCGTATTCTTCCACAACTTTATCCACTTGCTTCTTGTACGTGGAGGAACCCTTCCCGAGGGCCATGGATGTGGTCACAATCTACCCCTTACTTTGAGAGTGAATCAGAAAGAAAACAAACTTCATGGTCTTGGAGATCATATTATTGCATTGCTTAACGGAGATGACAGAAATGGCAGTAGGCAGAACTGCCACTGGTATCTTGTAGAGCTTACTACCCAAAGTAATAATAATAGTGCGAGGTTTGGACTCATACACAGCATGATGCTTCCACAAGTATGATTGGCCAAATAATACATCATAAACCTCAAGGGGAGCAACACCACATAGTACCTCATTTGTGAAGGGCTTAATGTTGTAGGGCGGGCGACACTGCTGGCTGACATGGAGATCTTGCCCTTGGTGGAGCCATTTAATGGTGTATGACTATGAGTGTGGTATTGTCGGTAGGCCCAACCACTTCATGATCTCAACTGAGATGAGGTTCTTTTGGCTTCCACCGTCAACAATGAACTATAGTGGTTAACCCTTCACCCACATCTGTGAGTAGAAGAGACGCTTCCTCTCCTCTGGATCTTTAGGCTCAATTTTCTGGACCTTTGTGGTGGCAATGGTGGCAATGGGCTTTGCATCGATAATTTGCTTCCCCTTGTCATCTCCCTTGTGGGGTTTTGACTTAGAGCCTGAACATGCATCTAACTCTGAGGCTTTCAACTCAGTCACAACTCAATAGTTACTGCTTGATGCGACACTCATTTGTGTTATTAGTGGCGCTCTTGTGGGACTCACACCATTTTCCTGTGTCCTTTGTCTTCGTGGTGCTATTCTTTGCTTGTGGCTTCAACGGGTTGTCCTGGGTCACCCAACCTTGGCTTTGTCCTTTGTTTTGCAGTTTTGAGGTGCCTTTTCCTTGCTTTGGATTCGTAGATCCAAAGTCTTTCTTCTTTTGTTTAATTTTTTTCTCGATCTCGACATCATATCAGTATGTGCCACCAAGCGAGCATATGTCCAAGAACTCCATTTCCTCCTACATGTATTTATGTAAATAGTCGTGGTACTTGAGTACATATGCCACTAAGAATCCTTGATACCCAACTTCGTGCGAAAGGTATGAAAAATATTTGTGAACTCCAATACGTCTTGGTTCCTACCCTGTCGTAGTGTGGTCAATTTTATGTACTTATCTTCATAGCTCTTGACAGGGTAATATTGTTCCTTGACGATGTCTCAGAAATAATTCCAAGTGGATCTAGCTAACAATAGTGAGGGTTCCTTCTCATCTCTCTACTCACAATAGGTTTCCCACCAGTCCTTAACGTGGGGGGTGGCTTTGAGGAGTGCAAAAATTATTTTTTCCCTATTGGAAAAATTATGAACTAAAAAATATCCTTCTAGCAGATTTAACAATCTATCTACGACATTTGTATCTATCTGGCATTCAAATATAGGAAAGTCAAAGTTAACTTGTACCTTAAAGGGGGCAGCGCCTCTGAAGTTACTGTTGGATGAATATGCTTCGCCTGCTCATATCCACTGAAGGATCTAGGAAAAGTTTTTCATCACCTCGTTCCTTTGTTGCTCAAGGGTATCTTCAAGCAACATTTTGAAAGGATCTCTTGCTCCCTCGACATTCTTTTCTTCTGCCAAGGCAAGCTGTCGGGGTTGACAAGATCAGTCTTGCAAGGGTTCAACCAATTCAAGTCCTAACTCCTTATACCCTGACCTTGTTGGGGAGATGCACAGAAAAATAGAGAAAGAACAGACCACTCTAATACCATTGATCTGAATTTATGCAAGAACGAAATGAAATACAAATTTATATAAAAACACAGAGATGCAACGAAAACTGAACTTCAATTAATTAATAACAAATACTAAACATTGTTTACATGCAGAATGGAAACAAACTAGCTCGAGCAATGATAACTTATCTCTGAGAAGAGATGTGATGGAAACATGCCTTAAATTTTTGTTACAATGAAGCTCGAAGGCCTTTATATTATTGAGAAACGATGGAAAAAACCGTAAACATCCAAAAACCTAACCCTAGGAGATAAAGTGCCAAAAGTTTGTGGGCTTTGTTGGGATCAGTGGGTAGATCAATTTCCTAAGGTCATAACTTTGGCATATTATCTTCCTTTGATGCATATGATACCTCGTTAAAAAGATCTATCCGAGGACAACAAATTTTGACTGCAAACCCCTGCTGCAAGCTACAGGTTTACTCGTTTTCCAAAAAAAACATCGTGTTAATTTTAGATAACAATGGTATATTACTATGTTCTATGCTTAAGAGCAATTTACTTCAATTTTCTTATTAGCCCAATATCAATTTCCAGATTAGCAATCACATTAACATGACAGTAAATGCAAATAGAACATAAATAAAAACAGTAGAAGAAAAGCCAAGACAAGAGGACACAAGATGTGGCGCCAGCCAGGGACAAACCCCAATGTGTGGAAACCCTTTGATCAATTCTTCTTATTATTCTTCAAAAGTTCAGTAGAGAGAGTACAATTTGCAATATTCACTTGCCCAATCAAAGTGAAATTTGTCCAAACAAATAGCAGCCACAGAAAGCCCTAACTAGAAAGTCAACATTGGTCAACAGGGCAAAATCTGACCTCTAAAACAGCCTAGTCAAACCTAGTCAACTCGGCCTCCAACAGTCATCTGAATCAGCCCAAAATAGTCCCGAAAAACTCATTCAAACTTGGTCAATGCTACAGTTAAAGCGTTCTGCAGTCAATGTTGGTCAAATAGTACGGATTACTTCGATTTCTGTGCTTAGAAATGCAGCCTGCCCAAATAGAAATTATCCCACCAAAATCGCAGTCAAACAAGGTCAACACTGCTGGTCAAACGCTAGTCAAACTTCCCTGAAATTCTATCAACAATCAAAAAATGTCTTCTTCGCACATGTGGAGAGAGAGAGGAGCCTAGAAATCCGTAGCTAATCAGATGAGGAGAGAGCGATGTATGAGAAGATGGGTGATGTCCAAATGAGGCAAAGGCACCTTCTATTGATATGCAAACGTTGAGGATGAATAGAGATGTGACTGTTGGGCTTTTGAGCCTACATTAGATTGTTGTCCAACCTTGACAATTTGTCCATAAACAAGATAAATTCATAATTCCGTTTGTACATGTCAAAATGAGATGATATTTAGATCAATCCTACACCTATCAGAAAGAGGAATCCAAAAAAAATATCATCTGCATGATATGAGCTGTCCAAGGTGGAGTTTGGCCCTAGTTGCCAAATTTAACACTTCCTCTCAACTAGGAAGAACTCCACTTGCCAAACCATCTGACAATCAGTACCATCCCTGTCATCCTTGCTCTGCTCTGCTGAACCATGAAGAAATAATGAACAAGAAATAATCGATAATGTATCATACCATTCCCTACTGACCCAAAGTCAGTCTCCAATAATCGAGTGTATCATACTACTCTCCATTGACCCGAAGTCAGTGTCCAATAATCAAGTGTATCATACTACTCTCCACTGACCCAAAGTCAGTCTCCATCAATAGTACTATGGTCCCTATCCTCATTTCCCTACTCATTGGCCAGATAAGAGGTACTTCCCATGAGTCCTAGACTACATGGATAGGATGTATTGGCAGGAGAAGGTGAACCACTCATCCTGCTCATATGCCATAGGAGGAGGTGAACTACTCATCCTATGCATATCTCAACATGGGATATCATAAGGGAAGTTGAGCCACCCACCATATGGTCACTCATCGCTCCAAGAAGTACCCCAAGCCCCTTGGAGCTCCTAGAGCTCAACATCCATCTCATACGGGACCCTCATAAGAGGGTCTCTCCATGACTCCAAGTCATTCATGGAAGGTTAAGAATTTGACCCTCCCCAGGGGCTTCGTAAGAATATCTGCGACATGATCATCAGTCCCAATATGACGGAGCCTTATTGCTCCTTGTTGTACCATATCACAGATAAAGTGGTACCTAATATCAATATGCTTGGAGTGGTCATAAAACACGAGATTCTCAGAAAGACAAATCCCACATTGGTTGTCACAATAGATCATGGTGGTATCCCGCTGCTAGCACATGTACAAACAGCTCACTAAAGAGCTTCCTCAACCAAACAACTTCACAGGAGGCCATACTAGCAGCAATGTATTCAGCCTCAGTGGTGCTCAAAGCAACTGACTTCTGCTTCTTGCTCATCCAAGATATTGAAGCAGAACCTAGAGAGAAGCAACATCCATATGTGCTTTTACGATCCACCACACTAATAGCCTAGTCAGCATCAGAGTAATCATGAAGCCTCACATCCCGACAGTGTATCTCAATCCATAGGTGATTGTGCCCCCAAGATATCTCAAGAGATTCTTGACAGCGATCCAGTGTATGTGATGAGGCTCGACCATAAACTGACTCAATGTATTCACTGTGAAACATATGTCCGGATGGGAGTTCACCAAGAACATCAGGGCCCCCACAAGTTGAATACTCAGAAGGATTTCCCAAATCGGGCCGATCAACACTTCCGCATATATTCTTGAAGTTGAGTTCCATCGAAGTAGTTACGAACTTGCAATCCACCATCCTAAATCTTTCAAGTAGCTTCACGATGTAATTTCCTTGAGAAAGGAAAATCTCACCTGGCTTTTGCCAGACCTCCAACCCTAGGAAGTAATGCATTAGTCCTAGGTCCTTCATCTCGAATTCCGAAGCCAAATCCCTCTTACATTGATGAATGAGAGGATCTGCACCAGTCAGAAATAGGTCGTCCACATAAAGTACAAAGATGAGAGGTCTATAATTCTCAACCTTAAAATAAAGGTTTGGATCAGCTTCACTTCTCGTAAATCCCAGCTTCATCAAATAGTTGTTGATCCTCTCATACCAAGCTCGGGGAGCTTGCTTCAACCCATAGAGGGCTTTCTTCAACCTACATACATATGTCTGGAGATCTTGAACTTTGAACCCCTCGGGTTGTTCTACATAGACTTCCTCCTTAATTGAACCATGTAAGAAGGTGGTCTTGACATCCATTTAATGTAGGTTCCATCCTTACGAGGCAGCAAGGCCTATTATCGAATGAATGGTGATATATCAGGCAACAAGTGCAAATATCTCATCGTAGTCCACACCTTTCTTTTGAGAGAAGCCTCGAGCAACAAATCTAGCCTTGAAATTTTTAGCACTTCCATTAGCTCCATGCTTGATCTTGTAGAGCCATTTCGAGGTGACAATAGATTTGTCCTTGGGTCTAGAGACCACATCCCAGACATCATTCTTCATAATCGACTCATATTCTTTGTTCATAGCATCCTTCCAAACTTGGTGCTTCACAGCTTCTTCGAATGTGCAAGGCTCAGAATGAACAATGGTGCTCATGGTAGTTAAGTACCCTTGGTACCTATTCAACTTCTTACTTTCACGAAATGTCCCCCTTGGTGCAACATGTCTCTCAACATCTTCGAGAGTTTCCCTAAGCCATGAGGGTCTCCTTTTTTAGGAGGACTCATGAAGGGGTGGATCAATGGGATCTCTTGGTCCTTCAGCGTTGGGCATCAGCTCATCCTATGGTTCTCCCTGCTTTCCTAAATCTGCTTCTTTGTCCTTCCTTGAAATAGGAAGGTTACTAATCTTCACAAAAGCAACATCCTTATCAAAGGTGACATCATGACTTATCTCCACTTCTCTTTGACTAGGCACATAGATTCTATATGCCTTAGAAGTTTCACTGTAGTCCACAAATGTTCCTTTCTTCCCAGATGCATCCAATTTGCTTCTCTTTTATTTCAGTACATGAAAATACACAAGGCTACCAAAAATTCTAAAGTGAGAAACATCAAGCTTCTTACCAGTGAAAACTTCTTCGAGAGTTTTCGAGTCCAACACTTGATGAGAGCATTTAGTTTGAACATACATGACAGTGTTGGCAACTTCAGCCCATAAGAACTTTAGAAGGCTTTGATCATGAAGCATGGCACGAGTGGCTTCAATAAAATAATGGTTCTTCCTTTCAACAATATCATTTTGCTCAGGAGTATATGCGGTAGTAGTCTCCCTCTTAATACCAGCTTCTCTCCAATAGTTATTGAACTCATTTTATTCATATTTGGTTCCATTATCAGTCCTCAATATTTTGATCTTCTTCCTGGTTTGATTTTCAACCAAAGCTTTGAAAGAACGGAACCATGAGAATATTTCATCTCTCTTCTTCAAGAAATAAATCCAATTATTGCAAGAGAAATCATCCACAAAGATAGCATAATATAAATATCCTCCCAAAGAGTTCACGGACATCATACCAGATAGAATAGAATGAACCAATTGCAATATGTCGATAATCTTGCTATCACTTGTGGGGAATGGTCCCCTTGTATGTTTTCTTCGGCACATCCCTGACAAACACCTTCATGTTCTACTTTAAATTCAGGCATACCTGTCACCATCTTCCTCACATTGAGTAGAGCTTTATAATGTAGATGAGCAAACCTTCGATGCCATAATTTAGATTGAAGTGATGTGTCGCAAGACATAGCTCCCAATGGACTTCCTCCAACTTGATATAGGCTATCAACCCTGAATCCAAGTGTAAATGCATCTTTGAAATTTTTATTTCACACACGTACCTTTCCATTGATGAATGCAACCTTGAATCCTTTGCCCTCCATCGCCGAGATAGATACCAGATTCTTCTTTAGATCGGCTACATATAGTACTTCTTATAGATGAATGTTGTTACCTTGATTCAATTGAAGAGTAATATTCCCAACTCCCTTCACAAGATAGGTGGCATTGTCTCCAAGGATGATTTCCAAATTTGTTTCCTTTTCAATCAAATTTGAAAGAGCTTCCTTATACCCAGTGAAGTGCCTTGAGGTACCACTATCAATCAACCAATTTCCCAAGGTGTTCAGAGGAGAGGCAGTAGAGAGGGCAGATATAAGATAAAATTATTTTGGCTTGTTATCAACAACATTAGATTCATCATACCTGGAGTTTCTTGATCTCTTGGGAGGGCGACCATTTCCATGTTGAGTAGTGGGAGCATTCCTTTTTCCTCTATTGTTGAATCTACCATTCCTTTGATTGTTGTTGCCCCTAAAATTGTTGTTGTTGTGGTTGTCATCATCATGAAGTGTATCCCTTCTATTAGGACACTCCCTAGCATAGTGGCCAAACTTGTTGCAAATCAAGCATCTTCCCTTCCTTCCATTTTTAAAACCCAGTCTTCCTTGACATTGCTTCTTTGAACCTGCATTGTTCTTCTTTTTAGCATGAGTGGTGAATGCAGTGGGATCATTCCTATTTGAAGGCATATCCATTTCCATCATTCTTGCCTCTTCTTGAGAACATCTAGTCAACAATTCTTCAAAACCTGGAATGTTGTTGTTGTTGAGAATAGTAGTGTTTAACACATGCCATTCACGAGGGAGTCCTCCAAGGGAAATAAGAGTGAGCTCCCTATCAACAATAGATTCCCCAATCGAAAGAAGATCATGCATTTCCTTATATGCGTTCAAATCGGAGATGTATGCAACCAAATGCTTGCTAATAGAATTCCTAATAATCGTCTTTGCTTTGACTTCACCCTTCTTGTACTTTGTGTTCGCGGAAGCTGGTGCATTTGAAGGAGGTTGAGAAATCTTTCCATGCACATAATCCATAACATCCTACTCTTCCAAAGTCAAATAAAGAGACATCTTCCATGCATGATAATTAGACTTATCATTGAGCTTGTCATCAGGCTTGAAATAAGATGCGAAGGCCATTGATTCTTGTCCTTGTCCAACAAATCTCAGTGATTGCTCTTAGTGATTTCTCTTTTCACTCTTGCTTGGTCTTTGTCTCCACCTCAACTCTGATACCATGTTAATTTTAGATAACAATGGTAGGTTCTATGCTTAAGAGCAATTTACTTCAATTTTTTTATTAGCCCAATATCAATTTCCAAATTAGCAATCACATTAATATGACAGTAAATGCAGACAGAACATAAATAAAAACAGTGAAAGACAAGCCAAGACGAGGACACAACATGTGGTGTCAGCCAGGGACAAACCACAACATGGGGAAACCCTTTGATCAATTCTTCTTATTATTCTTCAAAAGTTCAACAGAGAGAGAGTACGATGTGCAATATTCACTTGCCCAGTCAAGGTGAAATCTGTCCAAACAAACAGCAGCCACAGAAAGCCCCAACTAGAAAGTCAACATTGGTCAACAGGGCAGAATTTGACCTCCAAAGCAGCTCAGTCAAACCCAGCCAACTCGGCCTCCAACAGCTATCCAAATCAGTCCAAAACAGTCCCAAAAAACTCAATCAAACTTGGTCAACGCAGGTCAACATTGCAATCAAACCCTTCTGCAGTCAACACTGGTCAAACAGTATGGATTGCCTCGATTTCTGTGCCCAAAAATGTGGCCTGCCCAAACAGAAATTATCACACCAAAATCACAGTCAAACAAGGTCAATGCTGCTGGTCAAACTTCCCTGAAATTCGGTCAATGCTAAGACAGAAAATCCATCTTCTTCGCATGTGTGGAGAGAGAAAGGAGCCCAGAAATCTGTACCCAATTAGATGAGAAGAGAGAGGTGTATGAGAAGATGAGTGATGTCCAAATGAGGCAAAGACGCCTTCTATTTATATGCAAATGTTGAGGATAAATAAACGTCACTGTTGGACTTCTGAGCCTACATTAGATTGATGGCCAACTTTGACAATTTGTCCATAAACAAAATAAATTCATAATTTCGTTTGTACATCAGAATGTGATGATATTTAGATCAATCCTACACCTCTCGGAAAGAGGAATCCAATAAAAATATCAGCTGCATCATATGAGCTGTCCAAGGTGGAGTTTGGCTCTAGTTGCCAAATTTAACACATCGTTTAGGGGCTTAAAGCAACTCTAAAAGTTTAGGACCCGAAAAAGTGCGAAAAATAGTAAACTGTGCTACAATTAAGGAAACTGAAAGAAATAGAGTTGGGCGGTCCAAGTGGAATAGGCGGGTGGCCACCAATATCCACCTGGATCAACCTATGTTTAGTCATTGTGACTTTTATGATTCAGATATTAGGGTTATGGACATGTTACATATGGTGGGCACTGTACATGGGACGGCCAATTTCTGCACCTATAAAGCAGTTTCTAGTATTATAAAGGTTCCCCTTTCCATATGTTTCTCATCATCCATTGCTTATCCTTTAACCTGTGAAAGTGTACGCTTTTTAGACAACTTTCTCTTGTATTTATTTCTGTTCTCTGATATTTATCTAGAAATGTAAATGGCTAGTTCATAGTCAAGATAATGTGAGTTAAATTTGGCTGCAAATAAGTTAACCTGACTGCACTTGTGGCTGGAAGATGGATCCATGGATTCTGAAGTCTTTTCTCATAAAGAAATTGTGGCTGTCAAATATACCAAATAACTTCGGCAGATTCTGATGATTCTGATGTTGCTTTGAGGACTTGTCAATGCATATTCTCATGGAAGAGGAAGTTGAAACCTATAACAATCCCTGATTTACCATTGACAAAACTTGATATTCCATGGCTTTTATTTTATACAGTTTCTCTTCTATTGACTAAGGAATTGGGCAGTTGTTTTATGACAAGAACTCCATCAAAGATCTTGGACACCACTGCTTGCAAAAGGGAGATTAATTTTCCTTTGGACATAAATGAATATTGGAAAAGTTACAACAATATGTATGAGGCCAAGTCATAGAACATACATAATGATTTAGGAAAAGGAGACAAGAACTTACCTGCAAAACCATTTGCATAAGGTACATAGAGTTTAACGCACTCTTAAGCCATCCACTATTGGCAGATACGTCAATCATAGCTTGAATGATTCGAATGCTTTGATCCAAAACGGATTTTAGGTCTGTTACATAATCACTGATTGGCAACTCCAACCTTGAGAAATGTGCCTATATTCCACCATAATATTTCAAGAATAAGAGCAGAGAAAATACTTAAGAGGATGTTCCAATTTAGTTGACATATCATCATCAACTTCTATTTTCTTTCTACAAGCTATATTGTGACTCTCACTTACCTGAAGCAGCAAGTTTGCTTTTACATGAGGATCATCCAAACTGTTCTTATCAACTTCATACTCTATCTCTTTTGACAATGCTTCATTTATCTTTTCCTGAAAAAATACAGCCAGAATTTTGAGAGAAAAGAAAGAATAATATGCATATGATAAAATTCTTACGGCATATATCAAGAGAAAATAATCATCACGAAAGATATAGCACCCATTGTTGTCATGAAGGAATTGGTTCTCCGTAACTTCTTAAAAAACAAGAACTAGAGTTAGATGCTACTCATTAGCAAACTTGAAAGTCAAAATACATGACATGATCATAAACATTCATATTGAACTCCATCTTCATCTAAGCAGTGTTCCACCAGGATGCATCGACCAGATCGGGGGTGCACTCCCCATGTTTCCCACACTCCTGAGATAGGGTGATGCTTGGGAAAACATTCCCCTGCCCCTCCCCCACAAGCGGATTTTGCCTAATAACATTAATTTGAGTGGGGAAGCCTAACATTCAACCCTAGGGCCCTACTAGTGCTATGTGATTAATGGTAACATTAAATTCTTAAAGTTTTCATCCTTTTACTTAAACTTTTAACATAATTGTTTTAGAATGTTTGAGAGTAGTTCCAACTTCATTGGAAGTCATATGGAGAAAGTAGAATTTTTAGATCCTACTCAAAATCTAGTAGACTAACAGCTTTTAGGATCTCAGGATTGGGGTAATTGCAATGTTTCCATTGGATCCTATCATGTGTGAGGGTATGAAACTATCATTTAATCAAGAGAATCAAGCCCTCTATGTACCTTGATGTTGGTGGCATTGATTATTGAGCTTCCCTATCATGGCCCTAGTAAAAATCTTCCCATCACTCAAACAAAATCTCAATTTGAGATGCGAAGTTTTTTCTATCTTATTTTAATGCTTAGAAGGTGATATTGAAGATGAGGATCCCAATAAAAGCATGATTTTGATGATAAGTAGGTATTGTTGTAGCATGATCTTTTGGACTATTGAGGCAAATTAGAACCTCCTTGTTGATGTATTTTTGGTTCAAATATTGATTGCACTCGATGCTATTTTGATTATCTGCACCTTTACTTGCTATATCTATGAGAAACTTTGCATATTTGTGTATAATGGTTTGGATTCATATGGATGCACATGAATATTTATACTTTTTTTTTCAAAATTTGAATATTTATGCACCATTTGATCGATCGGATTTTTGGTCTTTTTTTCCTAGTTCCTGGTTTTGGGATCAACCTGTTCGATGAACAGTCCAGTTCTAATAACATTGGTTCATTGTCCATTACTCATTTTCAGTTTTAACTTTTGAGTCTAAACTCTAGATATTGATGACATCAGATCGAGTCTTTGACTTCTCACTTTTTACTACTTTTTACTACTTTTGAGGTTGAGTAATTTCAATTTACTATTTCAATCTTCATACTTTAATATCTACTAATTTTCCTACTACTAATCAGATTCTAGAATGATGAATGATGAATTTAAATCAATGTATACAATATGTTATTATTTCTATTTCATTGAATCATTTATGACGTATGAATCAATGTATTTCATTACTGGATTTGAATTTGAATCATGTTTTGCATTTAAGTTGTCGAAACTTGGTGGAACATTGCATCTAAGTTGTTGGAAAAAGCACAATCTATATAGATTAAAAATTATAGGTATACTGTTTACAATGCATGTGTTCAACTATTTCCACAATGAAAATACCCATAAGATTTTAGCACCATTGACATCAAGTATGTACCTCATTATGACGGACAGGCAGCTCATCATATTCTGCAGCACCACACAGCACGTGAAATAAGACCTGCACTTGACACAATCAATGCTAAGTATATGTGTTAACCAAATACTTAAGGAAATCAAAGGTTTAAAGGCTACAAATAATCATCTCTTTTGTTTTATTTGCCTTAAGCGATGTGTCAGGTCCAATGTTTGTGGAGAAAAGGGACACTGTTTTGTAGCTAAGATAATACTGGGAAGCAACAGTGCCCAACATAAGAGGCTCAACAAGATTATCTTCATCAACTTTTATGCAGCCGCCATCTTCCAAGTCTTGCAATGTATCTGTTACCAACCTGTAATTATAAGGTACAAAATCAAAGTAATTTAGTTGAAGTACAATAAAAGTGAAACAAACAGAAGGAAAATAAATAATTTACCTTGATAAGTAAACATTCACAGTGCTGCTTTCTGTATTCTCCAAATCATAGTAGCTAGGATTCATAACCTTCAAGTGCCAATAAAAATCTGCAGAATTAGGATACAATTCCACATCCGCACAAATCTAATGGAAAAGGTGACAATTCTATCATGTGATGCTTTTTTAATTAGTTGACAATTTTGAGGAATAGCTGTCACATGAAAGGAAATGGAAAATAAACCTAAACACTTATTGCAATAATTTCCAAAAAATACTTTGACAAATGGTTGTATACCCCCGTTGAAGTAATATCGGCTTTAGAATCCCGCAATTGAAATGAATATTTTATTGATGTGCATGAATGACAAAAATAGGTCAACAAGACTTAGATGAACAAATTAACAACAACAGCAAGAGTGACCACACAGCCAGAGAACCTCAAAAACAAGAAACAAAAGTCTAAAACCTAAATAAAGGTGGTGCGTAAAACTCACTTTTTTATTTGATTGTTCCAATTTCGAATAAAATAATGTATATATAAAATTGAATGATGGTTTACATGAATGAAGGTGTCGCCTTTTATATGCCTATAGTAACCAAGAATTATATTATAACCTAAGTTCTATATTCCTATACTTACATATGTTATTTTATATTCATAATATTCCCACTCCCTTCAAAATGTTTCATCCTCCAAGCTTTCATAAAAGAATTATTCTGAACCCTATACTGTGTGTTCCACATTTCCAATAGACTCTGATGCCACGCCAAATCTGGTAGATCATATTAAGAAGTGCTGCTATCTTAATATGTGTATATTTTTTTTCTTATCCTAAAATATGGTTCCGTTTGGATAATAAACATATGACCCAAGCTCCTTCACTGTTTCAAGTTTGGCTATCACAGCGTGGCAAGGGAATTGTTTTCTTGCTACGCTTTGGTATGCTTTTAGATTATCAAAGTCATTAAGAGAGTACTTTAAGTACCTTAGAAACTCAATAACTGGAATGACATAAGGTTTTGAGCCAACATTACCAATCATGGGCATGCTTCTGGCTAGCCTAGCATTCATAAAGCTAAGATATCTTTTGTACTGAAACTTTATAGAGGCATCTAATCTTCGGAAGGCATCAAGCATTCTATGCCTAACACCATATCCATCGCACTGAATGATGTAGCATAAAAACAATTCTATAATTCCACATTTGGTATTCCTATTCGAATCTTATGGAATCTCCATATGTCTTTAACTAGTTGACCATTTTCAATTGCGATAGTGAGATCTTTGGTGGAGTATTAAAAAAGTGTAATTTTCTTACAATATAGATATCATAAAATTTGTGCAATTCTAGAATCTAGAAAGAAAGAAAGAAGAAAGAAATTATTTTAACATCCACGAGGCTAAAGATAGCCTATGGGATAAATTGCTTCTTCATCTACTTGATGTATTCAGCCCTTTTTCTGTGAAGCTTCAAAATAAATGCTCTCAACTTCTCGACAGACCCCTCGCTAAATAGATTATCCCAAGAACTAGCTGCCAGCATATCTACATAACTTTCCCTGTTGTCTTTGAAGGCCTCACACTCTAAAATGAAATGTTTTTTGTTTCCACTTTTCCGGAAGAACAAAAAATGCATACTCTTTCCTCCCACACTTCCTTTGGCCTTTTCTAGCACCCTGTTTCACAACGGAGTTGATGAGAATTAATCCTTAACTGAGCAATAAGAATTTTGGCTATCCAAGAGATATTGGCCGCTATGTATGCTTTTGGTTGATGACTATGAGTGGGATTAAACACTTCAATATAGTAATATAGTAATTTTTCTTTCTTCCTAGCTCCTTATTCCAAGTACACTTGTGGAACTTTTCCATAACAAAAGATTTTATCTCTTTGTTGTTTATGGGACACACGTTCAAGCAAATACCCCATTTACTAAACCATTTGTTATTTTGTTGCATCCAAGTTTTTTTGCTCTTGCACAGTATATCATTAAAGACAACCTTAGGCCATCTACCCTCTTCCATTTGCTCAATTTTTTTTAAATACCTTATGACTCACACCATAGAAATTGCTTCAATAGGCGCAGCCCCTGTTTCACTTAACAAGATATCATAAGGAACTGCACTTTTAATCTTAAATTTGTTTGTAATCAAACGCTTCTAAATTTTCTCAATTTGTCTCCACTACATGTTAGATTACTGTTGGCCCATAATTCACAACCATAAAGAATCATTGGAATCAATAGAAGCCCAAAAAGAGTTTGAGTGGTTTTCCAGTCCCATAACTATACCTCTCTCCACCTATTTTGAAAAGCATAAAATGCTTTCCAACCCCCCAAAGTTCTTTTCCTTCTACAACCATTCCAGCTTAGATTTTTGTTGAAGTCAATTCCGAGGTACTTGTAATCTGCAACTTCTTCCAGAATGTTGCCTTCAAAGTAGAACTTATGCTGGCTATGTTTTCTTTTCTTAAAGAAGACCACTACTTTCGTTTTGCTGATATTGACTTGCATCCCCACACTTATACAAAAATGTTCAAGGGATAGTAAGTGCTCTTGCAAACCAAGAGCCAACTTAGCAATCAGAATAAGGTCATTTGCATACAAAAGAAGCCTTATAACAAACTTTCCCAAATAGATACCATCACCCCCTTGCGAATTTAACCACTACTCAAGCTTGTCGATATATAAACCAAAAAGGGTAGGAGACAGTGGACAACCTTGCTTGACCCCGATATCGCTTCTAAAACTTTCAGAAATGCCTGCTGAAGTTCTAATTTTGACTTTCACCTCTTCATACAACCTATGCACAGTTGCTCTCAAATGTTTAGGAACACCAAGTTCCTCCATTTTGTGCCAAAGCTTATCCCTAGGAACCAAGTCAAATGCTTTTCTGAAATCAACAAAGCAACAAAAGACTTTTTCCTTTTTCTCCCAAACATTTTCAATGATGTGCCTTAACGTTATACAATGATCAAATGTGGAATGTTTAGGTCTAAAACCTACTTGCCTTTTAGCACGCTTATCTCTTTCTTCTGCCTACTTGCTAATTTGTTTTCTAGCATGCTTCCAAATAGCTTTGCAAACAAAGGGTTTATCATGATGGTCCTATAATTGAAGGGATTATTGACGTCACCGCTCTTGAAAAGAGGTATTGCTAGACTAGTTGTCCAATGTGTGGGGAGCCCTTGTTGTATGATGTTGTTGAAGATTTTAGTAATGTGAGGTACAAGAATCTTTGAGCCCCACTTTACATATGCTACTTGGAGTTCAGCTAAGTTTTTTGCTTTTCCAGCACCCAACTTCCTGATACCCATCTCTACCTCTTGTACTGTGAAGAGTTTAATATTAGTGTTGAGCAAGGGGGGAGGGTCAACCTTGGGAACTTGCTCATAGAGTCGTCTTGCTTAGTCAAACCATTTAGAAGTTGTAATATTATTTCCAATTTGTAACTTTTTCAGTTGGAGCTCCTTACAAAATAATTTGGGATTATTTTTCCCAAGGAAGATTAGTTCTTCCTTCCTTGAAACCCTTAAATCAGCGTTTTTCTTGCTTAATAACTGCATGTAAGCTTTGAGCTTTATGTTATCCTTGTTTGACTCTTTCCACATTCTCCTTGTCCTTTTGCATTCCTCGTCAAACCAAGCATTAACCGAAAAGCAATTTGTTTCCGACTTCTTAATTTTTGATCTTTTGCACTTTACAAGTGTGCATTGAATTAAATGTGTTAATTCATGACTATGAAGGTTGTGAATTGTAATTTTCTCCTTCTCAAAGAGCCTCTCTAGAGTCATTTTGAAGGTATTACAATTTTTTGGGGTCAAAAGAATTCTGCCATATGGGAGATTTTGTTGGGCATGCTGAATTTTTTACTCTAATTGTTTCTTTCCAATCCAAGAGAAACATAAATAAATTCGCTTGTGATCTGATTTCAAGTCCCACAGTGGATCTCCAATCAAAACTTCCTGCATTTTCTCACACAAACCATGCAAGCAAAATTACGTAATCTACCACACTTGCTCCATTGTAAGTATTGCAAGTGAAATTACCGAACTTTGCGCATCTAGTCAAGCCATTACAAATGACTAAATCAAAGGCCTCACATAGAGTAAGCAATTGTTCACCAAAGAGATTTCAACCCTTGTCCTCTGAAATTCTTTCCCACTGATGATTACATTCTTCTGTAAGCCAAATAGGGTCACAATCATCTTTACAACAAAGAATGCTAGCTTACTCACTTGCATTCCTAGCATTGTGATCTGATTTCAAGTCCCACAGTGGATCTCCAATCAAAACTTCCTGCATTTTCTCACACAAACCATGCAAGCAAAATTACGTAATCTACCACACTTGCTCCATTGTAAGTATTGCAAGTGAAATTACCGAACTTTGCGCATCTAGTCAAGCCATTACAAATGACTAAATCAAAGGCCTCACATAGAGTAAGCAATTGTTCACCAAAGAGATTTCAACCCTTGTCCTCTGAAATTCTTTCCCACTGATGATTACATTCTTCTGTAAGCCAAATAGGGTCACAATCATCTTTACAACAAAAAATGCTAGCTTACTCACTTGCATTCCTAGCATTGAAATCACCCACTATAAGGACTTCACCTAGCTGTGAATATGTTGCAATATCCTCTTTTAAGGTTGCAAATGGATCTTTGTGGTCAAGCCCTCTACCTTTGTAGATTTTTGAAACCTGCGGCGCAAAATAGCATGCTACAATTCTGATGTGGTTTCCATTTTCTGATATTTTAAACCAAATGAATTGCTTATTTGAGTCTTCCTTTTCTAACTGAATGAGACGACCTTCTTTCTCCCTTACTAAAACCATGATACCCCCGTACCTTTTGCCATTCCCTGCTGCCTTGTTCCACACTGCCATCTTCAAGTGTCCTTCAAACAGAGGTGTCTTGCACCCTTCATGCTCATGTGTTTCTATGAGGCAAATTATGTCTCTATCTTTCGCAATAGGCCCTAACCCAGGTCCTCGTCTCCATGGGTACCCTCTACAGTTCCAACAAACTAATTTTAAGGAATCCTGGGTATGACTTGAATAAAATATCTAACAAAATACTATAAAGATAAATAATAATGATAATTGTAATAATGGTTAATTAATTAGTGATTAACATAGAAGAGGCATGTCTCTAAGAGTAAGGACATGACCAATCATGAAAGAGTGCCTAATTAGGTATATATACGAGACCCTCAGTTGTAATCAAATCATCATATTCTTATTCAATACATTTTATATATTATTGTATTTTCAATGGATATCTTCATATTCCAAGTCTTCTAGCGTATTTAACTTAAAGTATTGGTATTAGAGTTGTTCGATCCTCTAGCCGCTCAACCACTGGATAGAGCTAGTCTGATTCGGCCTTTGGCCATCGACCCTTCGTTAATTTTGTTGCTATTGCAATTCAAGCGTTTTGCTACACAAGTGTTTAGAGATTCTCCATCTTACCGCTAGTCCATTGGCCATTAAAAAAAAATAAAAATAAAGGAAAAGAAAATAAATTAAGAAAAGAAGAAAAAGCACATTATAGAAAAAAATAGTGAAAAATAAAACAAAAAAGGGGTTATAAAAAAATTTAAAAAATAAAATAAAATATATTAAAAAACAGATAAATTATAAAAATAAAAGAAAAAATTATATTAAAAAAACAAAGGATAATTTTTTATATAAAAATATAATTGATAAAAAGGGGCAAAACAAATAAAGGACCACAGTAGCAGCCACTCGACAGCAGCTGTTGTCAATCATGATTAGCACGACCATCGTTGCCTGAAGTCCATCTATGTTGCCTTTCGAATAACCGCTACAACCTCTGTCGCATCCACCTTGGTCTCACTGCATTTGCTACCACAATCACGTACTGCAATAGTAGTCACTCCCACGACCAAATCCAACCAGCACCACTGCAACCCACCATTGACCACTCCCATGAACATAGCCACCACACAGGCAGCAACTATACGTCGTCATTCACCACCCAATTTTCATATCCAAGTAGTTGTAAATGACACGTGGCAAACTAAAATTTTTTATTGGGCAAACTGACGATACAGTGGTCAAATTGTGGTTGTTGTTGCCACAATAAGCTTTACTGTTGTCATACAACCTTGTTGTGTGTGACATTGCAACCACAACACCATTTCTTTTTGCAGAAATTTGTCCTAACCTAAGTTGCACGAAACGGGGAAACAGAAACGAGTTTCCGAAACAGGAAGCGATACGAAACACGACCTCCCCAAATTTTGGAAATGGGGTAAACGGATATATATATATATATATATATATATATATATATATATATTAAAATTATTAAAAATTATTATTATATGTGCAATCATAAAGCATTAATGATACATTATAATTTATTACATTTAAACATTAAGATTAAATTTACATCACATTTACTCATGAGTCATGAATGATCACATAGTGAAAATAAAAATATAGGAAAATCCAAAAGCAACCTTTAACGTTTATTATATATCCAAGGGCAAAATCTCAAAATCGGCCTTTATTTATATTAGTATATGAGGTTGCAAGTACAATAAAGACTATAACGCTGCAAGAACTATAGAGACAAAAGACTAATCCTCATCATAACAATCCTCATCAAAAATAGAAGCAGCACAATGCTCAACAGTGGATGGTGGTGCTGAAGAAGATGATGCACCAATTCCACTTCCAGACTCGACCTCAATATTCAAGGCAGCAAGAGAGAGCTGCAAATCAGGATTTTCTGCATCCACATCCCATTCTTTAGAAAGACCATTATTGTATTTTGGACCCCTATGAGATGCAAGGCAAAGGTTGGAGTGCACATAAACAAGATCCTCTGCTTTCTGTGACCCCAACCTATTGCACTTCTGCTGTAGCTGAGCCAGAAAAGAGAAGAGAAATATGGTTGTAGCTGAGACAAATCTGCTGTTGCTGAAATCTGCTACTGAAATCTCTTTCTCTTGCTGCTGAAATCTCTTTCTCTTGCTGCTGAAATCTCTTTCTCCTGCTGCTGAAATCTACTTTGCTCACTGCTCAAAACGCCCTAGCTGAAACAACTGCCAGTCTCCAAGAGAAATGACTTGCTGAATAGTGTGATGAGAGAATGAGACAAACTTCTCTTTTATAAGTTTAGACAGGCTTCTAGAACCCACTAGATAACCTAAAAACAATTAGAAAACAAATTTAAATAAATAAAAATTAAAAAAACACACAATTTTTTGGAAACGTGGGTTGTACGGCTGTGAAACACGTTTCCGGCCGTACTGGCCACGTTTCCATTTCGGGAAACGTGGTGGTACGACCGGAAACACGTTTCACGGCTGTACCAAATGCGTTTCCGCATTTCGTCCCAGTTTCCAGCCGGAAACGGACCTCCCCCTCACGTTTCCTACAACATAGGTCCTAATGAAGTTGTGAAATCGATTATAGTAAAAATTAGTTTAAGTAGAGTTGTGAAATTGTACAAAGTTGTGTCTTCCTTCGGGACTGGTGAAAGGACACTAACAAAAGACGCCATCTACGTGACAAGTCTACCACCATTGTCACACTAATCATTGTTAACATTAACACAAGCTATACAAATGCCGCAAATATCATTTTCAGAAAAAAGAAAAAATAAGACCTCCAATCCAAAATTTTGTACGTAAACACCATATTGTTTGGTCGAAATTGGTTAATGAAGCATTGGATTTATATGGTAATACAAACTTTAAGTGAAGTTATCTGAAAAAAGGTCATGGAAAGTGGTGGTGTTTATAAAGACTCGGGGATTTCATAAAAAAAATCCTAATTATTGGCACATTACTTATTTTAATAAGATATAAGCTTATAAATAAAAAGGATATATATATATATATATATTATATATATATATATATATATATAATATGAAGGGTTAAGGTCTATGGTTCAATAAAAAGGGAATTATAAAGTTAATATATACATATTATAAAAAGAAAATTATTAATAAAGACAAAAAAAAGTGATTGAAAAAGGATTATAACTTCAACAAAAGGCAAAAATGGAGTCAACCATTGAAGGAAAAAAAAAGGAGTCTAATTCGGAAATAAAGGAAAGGAGATTTCTAAAAAAATCACATAATTATGCTTCAGTGTTATTTAGAATTAAAGGGTCTATTGCAAGAAGAGAAGTTACTATTGCTATCTCACCGGTCGAAGATAAAAATTATAAAAAGCCTAAAATTGCAAACCAATTAGTGATTCCTGAGTCAAATATAATTAAAAAAATCAGACTATTCTGGCAACAAAAAATATGACATAACCAATTTACAATTAAATATTAGAGAGTATACATTCATATCACAATTCTTAATTCCAACCCTATGGAACGATAAGGTGACATCATTTTGGGTTCACCCTAGATGGAAACTCTAGGGTCTTTCATCCTCAATACGAAAAAAAAACTTTTTGAAATTTTCGAACGAAATGAAAAAAATAACCCTACAAGATGTTACATGGAAGCCAAATTCAGTAACACCAAAAGACATACAAGATATTTCAGAAGTAATTTTTCAAAAAGGTAAAAATGTACGACAAAATATGCAAAGATAAGTTGCCAAAATCATTGTTGACAAAAATGAAGAAGTTTTTCTACTTAAAGACCACAGCGAAAATTTACTAACTCAAATTAAAAAGCTTAAGATGGACAAGAAGTCGTTGGAAAACAAGGTACAACAACATATTGAGAAGGAAGCATCAAAATCTTCAAATGTAGAAATTCAAGTTGAAGAGAAAGGAATGAATATCGATCCAATGAATATCACAACTCAAGAAGAAGACAAGCCAACTAGAGAAAAAAAAACACACTAATATGTTGTAGTTCAAAATTCAAATGATGAAAATTCTAAGTGAAGATTTTGTAACCAACTCAACAATGTTAGAACTTGAAGTAAATCAAAATATTACCACACACGTGATAAGGGAAAGACAAGCCAAAATAATTCCTTATCTATCTCTGAATCACAAAAACAGACATCTCAATCAATATACGAATTTGTATCACTCAGAACATGAACAATAGTTTGATGATAACAAATCATTACAAGTAAATCATTGTTGACAAAAATAAATAAGTTTCTCGGCTTAAGGACCATAGTGAAAATTTAGTAACTCAAATTAAAAAGCTTAAGGAGAAGAAGTCGTTGGAAAACAAGGTACAACAACATATTGAGAAGGAAGCATCAAAATCTTCAAATGTAAAAAATTCAAGTTGAAGAGAAAGGAGTGAATACCGATCCAATGAATATCACAACTCAAGAAGAAGACAAGCCAACTAGAGAAAAAACACACAAAAGATGTTGTAGATCAAATGATGACAATTCTAAGTGAAGATTTTGTAACCAACTCAACAACATCAAAACTTGAAGTAAATCAAAATATTACCACACACATGATAAGGGAAAGACAAACCAAAAGAATTCCTTATCTACCTCTGAATCACAAGAACAAGCATCTCAATCAATATACGAATTTTATCACTTAAAACATAAACAACAGTTTGATGATAACAATTCATTACAAGTAAATCATTGTTGACAAACATGAAGAAGCTTCTCGGCTTTAAGACCATAGTGAAAATTTACTAACTCAAATTAAAAAGCTTAAGAAGGACAAGAAGTCGTTGGAAAACAAGGTACAACAACATATTGAGAAGGAAGCATCAAAATCTTCAAATGTATAAATTCAATTTGAAGAGAAAAAACACAATAAGATGTTGTAGTTCAAATTATGAAAATTCCAAGTGAAGATTTTGTAACCAACTCAACAATATCAGAACTTGAAGTAAATCAGAATATTACCACACACATGCTAAGGGAAAGACAAACCAAAAGAATTCCTTATCTACCTCTGAATCACAAGAACAAACATCTCAATCAATACACGAATTTGTATCACTCAAAACATAAACAACAGTTTGATGATAACAATTCATTACAAGTTTCCAATAACCGCAAGATTCCATAGAAAATTGATTTAGGATGGTCAGATCCCTTCTCAGTTCGACAATTTTATTTATCACTCCAAGGATCCTATCATCTTATATCATCAAAGACAACAACTTGAAGATTTCTAAAGGTTGAGAACATATTGCAACATTAAGAAACAGATGACATGTGTATTCATCAATAAACTTTGAGGACAAAGCTTTTCAAAGAGGATGGGAATGTTATGAATAAAATATATATAAAAATAATATAAATATAAATATAAATAATAATGATAATTGTAATAATGTTTAATTAATTAGTGATTATTATAGAAGAGGGATGTTTCTAAAGACATGACCAATCATGAAAGAGTACCTCACTAAGTATATATACAGGACCTTCAGTTGTAATCAAATCATCATATTCTTATACATTTTTTATATATTATTTATTCTCATTGGAGATCTTCATATTCCAAGTCTTATGGAGTATTTAACTTAAAGTACGAACTTTTTTGGTTACAATCAATATTGATACAATTTTCTTCGTTATGGTTCTTTTGAGTTTTGGGGCCCTAGGTTCCATTTTTCCTATTATTATAGCAAGCGAGATGTTGGGTTTTTCATTCTTGGACTCGTTGAATTTTCAATGTTTCTTAGTTGAGGCAAAGATTATTTCGTTGTAGGCACTTTCATGTTTTCCCTTGGACTTATAACTTCCTTTTAGCCTATGTCACATGGTTTGTTGAACTTCAAATTTGAGGTTCAAAATTCGACAAATCTCTAAAATAAAAAAAATGAGGTTCAACAAATCTCATTGAACCTTATGGTCATTGACCAGGTCAACATTTCAAACTCGTAACTTTGTGTCACAACTAAAGCTCATTATCTATCCTTGCAGTTCCCAAGTCCATTATATATTTTTTTATGTTTATTGATGTTGAATTCTTACTATTTTAGTTATATATCATTTGTGGTTCATTATATTTATATAATCTATATATATTATATATATCTAATATATATATATATTCAAATTCGAACTAAACCTAATCATTGCCAAACCCGAACTGTGTGACTTAGCTTTTATCGGAACATGTAATAACCACAAATGATATAATAATAAATCCCCGAGGGTTAGCTCAATTGGTCAAGTCCCCGTCGTTAAGGCACCTTTGCTATTGAGAGGTCACAGGTTCAATTCTCTCAAGACCCTTAGGGTCAAGATTTATTCTAAGTTGACTTACCTTATAAAGTGGAATTCATTAAACTTACCTTATAAAGTGGAATTTATTAAACTAACTTACCTTAACTTTATGTGTGTGTGTGTGTGCACGTGCGGATGTGTAATCTATAAAAGACAACTTTTTGGTGTTGCAATGCCAAGTTTCTCTTCAAGATAAGAGGCTGAATTCTTGTGTTGCAGGCGCTGAGTTTTTACTCCAAGTTGAGGACCAAAATATCACTCTAGAGGAGGATGAAATTATCTTGTTGTAGGAGGGCCGAGTTGCATTTCTTGTGGGAGATCCTAAGTTGCCAGGAAACGTGGGTTCAAGTACGATTATGGGTACAGAGACGGGTACGTCACTTTTTGAAACATGGAACATGGGTTCGTCGAGGGTGTGTGTGTGCATATATATATATATATATATATATATATATATATATATATATATATAATATATATTAGATAATATATAATATATATTATATGAAATTTGAGTTGAATTCAAATTATGAGAAATCTTTCCAATTTACAAGAAAAACAAAAACATTGAACATTCACATTAAATTCAAATTTTAATATCAAGTAGAGAGATATGAATCATGATAATACTACATTAAAATTTTGCCTTAAGGCATTTCCACACGTGAAATAGAAAATTCCAAAAAAAGTGAAACTAAACAATGATCAAGACTGAAGATAATTGATTTGGCTTCCTCAAGCCATGTCATCACTCATTAGCATCTGTCATAAAGTTTAAACAATGAAAATTAATAAAGCAACCGAATTATTTTCTTTTGGTTTAGCAAACACTAGGGTTTAGTGGGAGCGTGGAACCACAAAGCCATGTCATCAATTTTTAATATTTTATCAAAAATCCAACAAAAAAAGAACTCCATGACTAACTAAGTAGGCGTACCCTCCAAGTACCCGTTTTTTGGGAACCCCACACCCTTTTATCGGGTACCAAGTACCCATCACAAAGAACGAACCCATTTTTAAATTTCAGAGTATTAGGTTCTCCATTCCTGAACCAGGGTCCAAAGGTTGTGTTTGAGAAGAACCCGAACCCGTTTTCAGTGCTTGGGTGCATGAATCGAGCATAGGTAAGCTAACCCCACCCCTAGATTCGTGTACCTCTTCTTCACAGGGGAGATCAATTTGTTTTTGAGGACCAAATTTTGCAATTTCTTAAGCGAATGAATTGTCAAGTTCTGTGGAGCCAAAATTGACTTCACCAAAAGGGTCAAAAATCATCGTCTTCTAGAGGGCTGAATTGCTAGGGTTCAAGGGGACCAATTGTATAGTTCAGGAGGGCCAAATCCACAATTCACTATGGAGGACGAGTTGCAGAGCTAAAGGAGTCAAAGCCAAGGGTTTTTCAAAATATCCCTATCAAGTTTCCTTCCAAATCAAATTGATGTAATTTCCTTGTAATTTATTAATAAAATAATTGGGATTTGTAGTGTTTTTCTCTATAATGTTGTTGCAATTTATTATTGAATCTTCTGGCAAAATTTAATAGTGGATTTTGAATTTTTCTTGAATTTAACTCTTGGAAATTAAGTAAAATATATGATAGGGATATTCTACGTTGCCGGATCCAGCATAGGAATGGCCAGTATTGGCAGATCCGCGGAACTGAACCCGATCCGGATCTGGATCTGCCAAAATACGGGTGAAATACGGTTGTCTGCGGATCTGTATTTTTAGGAAATGACTCATGCTCTGAGTAAACAAATCCCGAGCTAGGTTCCCCAGGTTGTCGGAACCACCAAAATGGGTTGAAGTAAATTACGGAAAGTTAACAATACGATTTTCGTTTTAGGTTTTTATCTTTATTAAAGTGTGGTCCCCTTCCCTTTGTTAGCACTCACGCTCAAGCAATGTTAAATATTCACCTCCAGGCCCCCTGCTTCACACAACAACGCAACAACTCCTTTGTTGGAAGTCGGAACACGTGACTGACGAGGAACAATGCCACTGTTATAGCGACAGGAGCCCACTGCACAGCGATAGGGCAACTATTTTCCGTGAGGAACTCATCGCCCATCGGAACTTGAAAGGAAGTTTTCCCTTGGAACACGCAGGAGGTTGTCGTCAGTCAAAACTTGAAAAACACACGCAGAACTTAAGGTTGTCACCGCCAGGATCTTGAAAGGAACACGTAGCAAGTGACAAAGGTAAACCATAAGGGTTAATATGTCATTTCTATGTTTTACTAGGGGCATCGACATCGGTGTCAACATTTTCTTTTCTTCCTTTTTAAATTTTTTGTGTTCCAGATTCATTTATAAGTTTATTATGATTGTCTAACCACGATGGCTCAATCAATAGAACGTCCCTGATGTGGGAGCATGTTCGCTTCTTTTGGAGGATTCAACCCTGGTGGGGGTTGTAACAGTGCCCTACTTTCATTAACCATGCCTGCTTCCTATGATGATAGTTAACACTTCTGTATTTATAAGTGCTGCTAGTTTGTTAGTGGTTGTTTCTCCAAAACTTTATTATGCTTCTATTTAGTATTTATTGTCGGTTTGTTAAACTACACTGAGTGATTTTAAATTTTAAGTTTGGAAAATATTTTATTCAAGCTACATGTGATGGTTTGAGTGTTTATTCAAGGATAGTGGATTTTAGGTTGTCAAGGTGGGGACAAACTCAAGATTGTCAGTCTGTAAAATCTAGAGAACTCAAGCCTCAATCCCTGCCTTGTTTTCTATTTTCTGTATTGGGTGTGAGAATGTGGTATTTTGTATTTACTATTAAGTTCCTTATAAGACTCACTAGCATAAACGTTTAAACTTTATACAAGTGATTTATTTTCCCACGTCCATGGAGAAAGGGTAATTCCCAATGTTGATATAAAGTATTTACTATTTTAAATGTATTTCTTCTCAAATTTTAATGTATTTTAACTTTTATGTATTTAATTGTGTATTTTAATTTTTAATTGTTTATTGATAATATATTATAATTTGAATTTTATATGCAGTAACCTATAGACCATTATCATTATGAAACCATCATAGCATGAGCATAGTGAAGGGGAAATCATCAAAACATACCCAAAATCTCCTCTATGGCAGTGTGTCGAGATTATTGGAAAAAAACCCAGAGGTGGTTCATTTAAATGGAAGTGTAATGAATGCCAAGATATAAAAATGGCTCATAGACTAGAGTGAAGGCCGATTTCACTGGTCAAACTAAGAATGGGGTGCAAGTATGCACCGAGCCAAAAGATGCAAATGACAAACCTAGCCAAGGTTTGAGTCCTGAAAAAATGAAATTCTATTCATCTTTGTAAGAAGTTGTTGATAAGAAGCTTGCTAAGGGAAAACACTCTATGAAAAGCTCTACAACTAGGCCTCCTTTGCCATCTAAGCCCGCTACCACAAATAATAAAGGGCCCACTCTAGGCCCTCTTGAAACGTGTTTCAATAATCACAGTAGAGACATAGTCGATAAACATGTAGCTCGTTGCATCTATGCAAATGGGCTAGCATTCAATTTGGTTTGTTTCCCTTATTGGCAACAAATGATTAAGGCAGTTAATGAAGCGCCAAAAGGGTACAAAAGCCCTCGATATGAAAAGGTCCAAACTACTTTGTTGGCGACCAGAGAGATAATCCGTGGATAGACATCTATAGGCAATCCGGGATACATGGGCAGAAACAGGGGTATCCATCATTTCTAATGGATGGAGAGACCAAAGAAACCATCCATTAATTAATATTGTTGCAGTATGCCCCCAAGGGGCAATGTTTTTGAAGGTTGTTGATTGCGGTCAAACAGAGAAAAATGCATCTTTCATATCCACAATTGTTATTGATGCAATAGAAAGTGTGGAGCCACATAATGTTGTCCAAGTCATTATGAACAACGCATAGATTTGTAAAGTTGCAGGCTTGATTGTGGAGGGCAGATATGATCACATCTTTTGGACTCCATGTGCAGTACATTCATTGAACTTTATACTTGCCAAGATTTGTGAGATTGAATGGATTAATGAAATATATGTAGTAGCAAAAGAAATACAAATGTTCATAACCAATCATTCAATGTCCCAGACCATATATTGAGGTTTTGCAAAGTTGGAGCTACTGAAGGTACTTTTTTTTAATCAATATTATTTCAAATTTGTATTGGAAATTTTTAATTTTATTTACAGATTTATATATGATTTCTCATTTGAGATTTGATTTTTTGAAACTTGTAGGTCGCTGAAATTTGTTTTACCTCACACACTCTTGTAATAAAGAGGCTTGTCGAGGTGAGACAAGCATTACAAGTAATGGTCATTGACCCTCTTTGGGAATCATGAAGGACATCCACTTCTGATAGATGGAAAAAAATCAAGTACATCATTCTTGATGATGCATGGTGGGACAAGGTCCAATACTTTTTGTGGTTTATTGAACCAATCTTGACCTTAATCAGGGCATTTGACACAAATACACCTTGCTTAAGGGAAGCTTATGAAAACATTGATAATATGTTAAAGAGGATAAGGGGAATTATCAGAGCAAGTGAAAATGACCCTTTTGAAACATTCTATTATGAAGTGAAGGACATAGTTACAGAAAGGTGGAACAAAATGACCACACCATTACACATTTTGGCCTATGCATTGCACCCTAAATATTATCATTCAAAAATTTTGTCTTTCCCTAGCAAAACAACATCAAACAAGGATTTTGAAGTGGTACAAGGATGCAAAACAACTTTCACGAAAATTTATAGAGATATTGAAATTGCAAAGGAAGTACACCAAGAATTTGGAGGATTTGTACAATCTAATGGTAGTTTTTCAGATCCAGTAGCTATGGATGATCGAGAGCATCTTGATCCTATTACTTGGTGGGGCTTCCATGGTGGGAATCGCATTCATCTCTCCACTCTAGCCACCAGGTTGTTATCACAGGTTGCTAATTCCTCATCAGCTGAGAGGAATTGGAGTACTTATGGCTTCATCCATTCAGTGAAGCGAAACAGGTTGGGAGTGGCAAAGGCTGAGAATCTTGTGTATGTTCATTCCAACCTCTGTCTTATATTACATGTTGAACCTGACACTGCATGCCATGACTCACTTCAACCTACTTGAGCATATTGTTCCACCACCAGTCTAGCCTACTGATGCAACTTCCTACATTCCAGGACCCCCATCATCTATTCATGATGTAGAGTTGCAATATGCAAAAGAAAATGTAGATCCATTTGAGGATATGTAAATGTATTTACTATTATCATTGTCGAGCCAGGAGGTAACTCCTCAAATGAATTATACTTATTCATTAAGATTACTCATGGTTATATACATGAGGGAGTGACTCTTGGGTTTCACCTCCTGATGACTCTTCATTTTCCATTATTTGCTATTTACATTATTTACAAGTGTTTATTTAATCCCCATAATTAGGTGTCAACATTCCCCCCTTAATTTGAAGGCATGTTGGTGAGTCCAAGCATCGTTCTGAATCTTTCAAGCTTTTCTCTTCCAAGCGCTTCGGTGAAGATGTTTGCAATCTGCTCATTAGTATAAAATGGTGTAGATGGATTGTCTTGGCCTTAACATGATGTCGAATCAGATGGTATTTTGTATTGATGTGCTTCATTTGATCATGGAACTTTGTGTTCTTGGCCAACATTATTGCATAGGTGTTGTCAACCATGAGTAGAGTTGAATGTACTTGTTTTACCTGCAAATCTTCTAGAATTTTCCTGAGCCACACAATTTCTTTTGTTGCCTCAGCTGCTGCCACATATTCTGCCTCTATTGTGGAATTCGTTGGAACTGATTATTTACATGAACTCCAGGAGACAACTCCTGATCCAAGACTCATAGCATAACAAGAAGCTTTGTCTCCATCAAAGTCTGAATCAGAGTATCCAATCAAGATGAAGTTGCCCACCTGTGTATACTTGAGTCCAAATTCTTGGGTTCCCTTCAAGTACTTTAGAACTCTTTTCGCAATAGACCAATGTCCCTCACAAGGCTTTTGCATAAACCTGGAGAGGATTACAACAACTAATGAAATCTCTGGTTTGGTAGTAGTCAAGTAGTTGAGACTTCCTACACGTTGTCTATACTTTGTTACATCCTCAAATTCTTTTCCTTCAATGGATGTGAGCTTTAAGTTTTGTTCCATTGAAGTAGTCATAGGATTGCACTCAACCATGCCAAACCTGTTCAATAGGTCTCCAATGTACTTCTTTTGAGAGAGGAATATAGAGTTCGGATGTTGAGTTACTTCAATACCAAGAGAGTAGTGAACATAGCCCAAGTCATTCATTTCAAAACCTTTCCTCAAATCCTTCTTTATGGGTGCAATGTAGCTCCCATTGTTCCCTGTCATCAAAAGATTATCTACATATACCACAAGATATACAACTGTTTTGCCAACTTTCCTGACAAACAAAGTTGCATCATCAAGATTCATAATATTTGAAGTTCAATTTCAAAAGATGCTCAGTTAACTTTTCATACTAGGCTCACGATGCTTGCTTGAGCCCATACAAGGATTTCACAAGTTTGCATACTTTATATTCATGTCCCTTCATAGCAAATCCTTCAGGTTGAGACATAAAAACATTCTCTTTCAAATCTCCATTCAAGAAAACAATTTTTACATCGATTTGATGGACTTTTCAACCGTTCTGACTTGCTAGGGAAAAGAGTGTCTGGATGGTAGCCTATTTTGTTGTGGGGGCAAAAGTTTCCTCATAATCGACCCCTTCCTTCTATGCAAAACCTTTTGCCACAAACCTGGCTTTGTACTTGTCAAGTGAGCCATCAACTTTATACTTGTTCTTGTAGACCCACTTGCAGCCAATTGGTTTGGTTCCCAATGGAGGATCAACTAGCTTCCAAGTGCCATTCTTTATCAAGGCATCATACACCTTTTGCATTGCTTCTTTCCATTCATCATGAGAAGCGGCTTCTTTGAAGGAAGTTGATTCAAAATCTGTAGACAAATTCAGTTCACAATCATAAGAAACATCCATATCAACAGCTGAATCAAAATCATCTACATCACCTCCATTTTTCCTAGTTGAATTTCTTGTTCCGGTGTTTCCAATTTCATCAGGATGAACACTTTCAAGTGTCTTTATCAGCCACTTTAGGGGACCGTTCTGAGATGGTCCAGGCTACTCAGTTGATTGAGTTGGGACTAAATCAAGATTGAGTCTCCCAATTCTGTCAATCACATCACACAAGGTATCATCAGTGGTTGGAGTTTCATGTGGGGGAGAGAGTGCTTCAGAAGAAGATTCCACAGATTGATCCAATATAGGAATCCCCCCTTCAAGATGTGGAATCTGATTATCAAATTCTTGAAATGATTTTGCATGTCCAAATCTATCCAAGCGATCAAGGTGTCGCTCAACAACATTGTCAGCTTGGGAAGATTCAAGAAAGATTACATCTCTAAATACAACAAACTTTTTATTAACTTCATCATAGAGATGGTATGGTTTGGAGGTATTTGAATACCCCAAGAAGATACACTTACGACTCCTTGCACCAAGTTTGTTTCTATGTACTTTTGGTATCAAGGCATAACAAGCGGAACCAAAGACCCTGAGATGCTTTACCAAAGGAATGTGGCCATACCACATTTCATAAGGAGTCTTGTTTCTAATAGCATTAGATGGACACCTATTCTTTACATACATAGCACATAGAACTACATTAGCCAAAAACATCAATTTTAAATTCTTAAAAAACATCATGGAATGTACCATATTTAAGATTGTCCTAATCTTTCTTTCAGCCACTCCATTCTAATGGGGATTATAAGGCATAGTTGTTTGATGTTTGATCCCATGCTAGCGAAGATAGTTTTCAAATTCATTTGAAGTGTATTCCTTTCCATTATCAATGCGAATAGAGCCAATATGAGATTGTGCATCATTTTCAATCCATGTATGAAAGTTCTTGAATGTTTGAAAAGCATAAGATTTGTTCTTCAATAAATAAACCCAACACATTTTGGTGCAGTCATCAATAAATGTCATCATATATTTATTTCCATTTGTAGAAGGTACAGGGATTGGACCGCATAAATCTGAATGAATGAGTTCAAGTTTTCTCTGTGCTCTGGAATGTGAATCATGAAAGCACTGTTGGCCATGCTTTCCTAGAATGCAAGCATCACAATACTTAAGTTTTGTTAAAATTGGCAACTAGGGCCAAACTCCATGTGGGTCACCTTATTCATGGTTCATAATATTTTTCCTAGATTCCTCTCGTCGAGAGGTGTAGGATTGATCTAAAGATTATCTGATTCCGATAAGTATTTAAGGAGATATGAATTTATTCTGATTACGGAATAATTATCTAGTTGACCAGCAGCTCATGTAGGTTCAGAAGCCCAATAGACGCATCTATTCATCATCAACATTTGTATATAAATACAGGAGGTCTTTTCCTCATCTGGACACACACTTCTCATCCATCTCTCTCTCTCTTCTGTGCAAAAAAGAGTCTCTCTTTCTCTCCTGCACAGATAGGTCTCTCTCTCACATGCGGGAAGGAAGGACACAGTTTTCTAAGGGTTTACAACTGCAGATCAGAACTTTGACCAACGTTGACCAGCATTCTCTCTCTCTTGACTGCGCAGTAGATGCTCATGTCGATGATGCCAATGATGTTGATGTCGGTGATGCCGATGATGTTGATGCCGATGATACCGATGTCAGTGATGTTGGTGATGTCGATGATGTTGATGTTGGTGATGCCGATGATGTTGGTGCCGGTGATGCCGATGATGTTGATGCCAGTGATGTCGGTGATGCTGATGTCGATCATGTTGTTCATGCTGATGTCGATGATGCCAGTGATGTCGATGATGCCCGTGATGCTGATGATGTCGATGCCGCTGATCTAGGGTTTTCTACTACTAATATAAATCAGACTTTTGTACTATTTCTCTCTGCTGAATTATTGAAGATAAAGGAAGACTTGATCAAAGGGTTTCCCCATATTGGGATTTGTCCCTGGCTAGCCGCCACATCTTGTGTCTCTTGTCTTGGCTTGTTTTCTGTCAATCGTTTAATGTTCTATCCGCACTTTACTTACTGCACATGTGATTGCTAATCTGTGGATAACAATAATAAAAAGAAGTAAACTGCTCTGAGCATAGAACATACCATGACTTAACATGGTATCAGAGCTGAGGTGAAGACAAAGCCCAAGCAAGAGCAAGAGAAATCACCAAAGAGAAGGTTGGCAAGGCTATCTAAAAAGAGCTATGGGTCCTCAACGCTCTTCCCCGCCGAAGACAAGCTCCGTGAAAAATCTGACTATCACAGATGGAAGATGTCTCTCAATCTGACTTTAGAATATCAAGAAGTGTTGGACCATGTGAGAGGTAATATTGTTGAGCCTCCATCAAATGCATCCACTGCTACCAGGAACAAATGGAAATCCGGAGAAGTCAAAGCAAAGAAGATTATCCGGGACTCTATCGACAAGCGCTTGGTGGCCTATGTTTCTGAACTGAACACCTCCAAGGAAATCTATGATAGACTGGATGTATTATATGTACCTAATCTCAATTTCGGCAATGGAAGACAAAGGCTACAATGTGGCTTTCAACGATGGCAAGGTACGCGTATTGAAAAACTATATTAAAAATGCCTTCACTCTTGGGTTTCGAGTTGATTCATTATATCAAGTTGGTGGAAGTCCGCTAGGTGTCATGTCTTGTGACACATCTCTTCAATCCGACTTTGGCATTGACTATTCTCAAAAGACTTGGATATACTTCTTGAAAAAGAAGGATGAAGTGTTCTCCTAGTTTTGACACTTCAAAGCCTTGATCGAGAATCAAACCGAAAAGAAGATCAAGTTCTTAAGGACTGATAATGGGATTGAATATGAATCTAATGAGTTTCATGACTTTTGTAAAGAGGCTGGCATTAAGAGGGAGACTACTACACCATATACTCCTAAATAGAATGGTTTGGCAAAAAGGAAGAACCGTACTATTGTGCAAGTTGTCCGTGCCATAAGACTTCCGAAGTTTCTATGGGTTGAAGCTGCAAACACCGCCGTATATGTGCAAAACCAATGCCCTCATCAAGCATTGGGTTCCAGAACTCCTGAAGAAATGTTCACTAGTAAGAAACCTGACATATCTCATTTTAGAATTTTTAGAAACCCTGTATATTTTCATGTGTTGAAAGAGAAAATGAATAAATTGGGTGCATCTAGAGAGAAAGGAATCTTCGTGGGCTATGGTGAAAATACTAAGGGCTATAGAATCTATGTAGTCAGTCAAAGGGAAGTCGTGATTAGTCATGATGTCACCTTTGACGTAGATACGGCTCTCAGCAAGGTGAACAATCTTCCTACTTTAAGGAACTCTCAAGAAGCTGAAACCAAGGAACCAAAAGAAAAGGATGATGTAACAATGCCCGATGTGGATGAACCCATGGACCCTATTGATCCACCTGAGCCTTCCTCTTCTAGGAAGAGGCCCTCTTGGCTTAGGGGGCTACTCGATGATGCTGAAGGGCACACTGTACCTCGAGGAACCTTCCGTGAAAGTAAGAAACTTAATAGGTATCAAGGATACCTGACCATCATGAGCATGATCATACAAAATGAGCCTCATCATTCTTAGATGTCGTCAAGCATCAAGTATGGAAGGATGCTATGACAAAAGAATATGAGTCTATTATGAAGAATGATGTCTAGGAAGTAGTTCCCAGACCCCAGGACAAGACAATTGTCACTTCTAAAAGGCTTTACAAGATAAAGCATGCACCAGATGGAAGTACAGAAAAGTATAAGGCTCATTTTGTCGATCATGGTTTCTCCCAAAAAAAAGGTATAGACTATGACAAGATATTTGCACCTGTTGCCAGATATACCACCATCCGCTCGATCATAGCCCTTGCAGCGTCACAAGGATGGAACCTACATCAGATGGATGTCAAGACCGCGTTCTTGCATGATTCGATCAAAGAAGAGGTCTACGTGGAGCAACCAGAAGGATTTGAGATTTATGATAAAAAATCTCATGTATGCAGGTTGAAGAAGGCTCTCTATGGGCTGAAGCAAGCACCCCGAGCATGGTATGAGAGGATCGATGGCTACTTGATGAAGCTGGGATTCACAAGGAGTGAAGCCGATCCTAACCTTTCTTGAAGGTTGAAGATGACAAACCTCTCATACTGGTGTTGTATGTGGATGACCTCTTTCTAACAGGTGCAGACCCTCTCATTCACAAATGTAAGAGGGAGTTGGCTTCTAAATTTGAGATGAAGGACCCAGCGCTGATGCACTATTTCCTAGGACTTGAAGTCTAGCAGAAGCCAAGGGAAATTTTCCTATCTCAAAGAAAATATGTGGTGAAGATATTGGAAAGATTCGGTATGGTGGAATGCAAGCTTGTAACTACCCCGATGGAGCTTGAATTTAAGAAGTTAAGCAGTAGCACTGCTGGACCTATTTTACGAAATGCCACCGAGTATCATCAACTCATCAGAGCATTAATGTTCTTAGTGAACTCCCATCCAGATATATGCTTCGCAGTGAACACGCTGAGTCAACATATGGTTGAACCTCACCACATACATTGGATTGGTGCCAAGAATCTGTTAAGATATCTTCATGGCACAATTTCTTATGGGTTAAGATACACTGTCGGACATGTGAGACTACTTGGATACACTGATGCTAATTGGGCAGGCAGCGTGGTGGAACGTAAGAGCACTTCCGGGTGTTGTTTCTCCTTGGGATCTACTTCGATATCTTGAATGAGCAGGAAGCAGAAATCGATGGCTTTGAGCATCGCCGAGGCAGAGTATATTGCTGTTAACATGGCCACCTGTGAGGCAGTCTAGTTACGAAAGCTCTTCAGTGAGTTGTTTGGATTTACATTGGATACCACTGTGATCCTATGTGATAACCAGAGTGCGATTCGTTTATCAGAGAATCTCATATTTCATGATCACTCCAAGCATATCGATATTAGGTACCACTATATTCGAGATATCGTGCAGCGGGGAGCTATAAGGCTCCAACATATCGGTACAGATGAACAGGTCGCCAACATTCTGACAAAGTCCCTAGGAAAGGTCAAATTTTTGACTTTCGGAGAACGACTTGGTGTCGTTCAAAAACCCTCTGAAGAGGGTCCTGTATGATGTATGGAGCTCTTGGAACTCCGGGGGGGCGCGGGGTACTTCTTGGAGCGACATATGACCACAAGGTGACTCACCACCCCCTCATGGTGTACGTGTACAGAGTAAAAGAATCAAAAATTTCCCTGTGACACCCCGTGGCAATTGTGTAGCAGGATGATTAGTTCTCCTATGAGGCTTAGATGATGTGTTCTCCATGACGATTGTGTAGCAAGATGATTAGTTCTCCTGTGAGGTCTGGATGATGTGTTCTCCATGACGATTGTGTAACAGGATGATTAGTTCTCCTGTGAGGTCTGGATGATGTGTTCTCCATGACGATTGTGTAGCAGGATGATTAGTTCTCCTGTGAGGCCTGGATGATGTGTTCTCCATGGCGATTGTGGAACAGGATGATTCACTCTCTTGTGGGCCAGGATGATTAGTTCTCTGTGGCATCCACTGGACAGGATGATTTGCTCTCCTGTGGACAGGATGATTAGTTCTCCTGTTGAGGCATCCTACCCATGCAGTCTAGGACTCGTGGGAAGTACCTCTCATCTAATCAATGAGCAGGGAAATGAGGGTTGGGACCATAGTAGTACCGATGGACGCATCAATGTATCTACCGTACTCCCTATGCTAGGATGACCTTCATTGATAAGGGATCAATGATACTGGTCTAGGACCAGTGGTAGGAGTTGTATCCACTATGACACTGACTTCGGGTTGGTTGAGGACTGGTCTGGGACCAATGGTACACACTCTGAGACTAACTTCAGGTCAATGGAGGATGGTATGATACATCCTCAATCACTTCTTCTTCTTCTTCATAGTTCAAGTAGAGAAGAACAAAGTAGAGCAGAGCAGAGCATATCAAGGCAGAGCAGAGCAGGGGTCAAGCTATTCAGGGCAATTTATTTGATGGATGAATAGTAGCAATGGTCAGAGGGAGTGTTAAAATTGGCAACTAGGGACAAACTCCATGTGGGTCACCTTATTCATGGCTGATAATATTTTTCCTAGATTCCTCTCGTCGAGAGGTGTAGGATTGATCTAAAGATCATACGATTTCGATAAGTATTTATGGAGATATGAATTTATTTTGATTATGAAATAATTATCAAGCTGACCAGCAGCTCATTTAGGCTCAGAAGCCCAACAAACGCATCTATTCATCATCAACATTTGTATATAAATACAAGAGGTATTTTCCTCATCTGGACACACACTTCTCATCCATCTCTCTCTCTCTCTCTTCTGTGCAGAAAAGAATCTCTCTCTCTCTCTCTCTCTCTCTCTCTCTCTCTCTCCTACGCAGATAGGTCTCTCTCTCCCACGTGGGAAGGAAGGACACAGTTTTCTAAGGGTTTACAAACTGCAAATCGGAACTTTTACCAGCGTTGACCAGCATTCTCACTCTTGATTGCGCAGTAGATGTTGATGTCAGAGATGCTGATGATGTTGATGTCGATGATGCTGATGCTGATGCTGTTGATGTCGATGATGCCGATGATGGTGATGTCGGTGATGCTGATGCCAGTGATGCCGATGATGCCAGTGATGCTGATGATGTTGATGTCGGTGATGCCGATGATGTTGATGTCAGTGGTGCCGATGATGCTGGTGATGCTGATGCCGGTGATGCCTGTGATGCCGGTGATGTTGATGTCAGTGATGCCGGTGATGTCGATGATGTCGGTGATGCTGGTGATGCTGATGTCGATGATGCCAATGCCGATGATGTCGATGATGCCGATGATGTTGATGCTGATGATGCTGATGGCGCTGATCTAGGGTTTGCTACTGCTGATATAAATCAAACTTTTGTACTATTTCTCTCTACTGAATTATTGAAGATAAAAGAACATTTGATCAAATGGTTTTCCCCATATTGGGGTTTGTCCCTGGCTAGTCGCCACATCTTGTGTCTCTTGTCTTGGCTTGTTTTCCGTTGATCATTTAATGTTCTATCTGCACTTTACTTACCATACATGTGATTTCTAATCTGTGGATAACAATAATAAAAGGAAGTAAACTGCTCTAAGCATAGAACATACCATAACTTAACAAGTTTCCTAGGAATTGAAGGCAAACCAGTAACACTATTTTTCTTCAACAAGCAAAGGTTGTCATAGTTCAAGTGTCCAAATCTAGCATGCCATAAAAGACTTGATGGAAATGTACCTTTATCATAATGAGAACTGTATGAGAAATTTTGTGCACGAGCAGAGGCACCTTGCAGCTTAAGAAGCCTTTCTTCTTCTATCTCCATCATGACAAGTGAGTGATCTGATGCTTTTCTCACCTCAACCTTGCCATCAAACATATGAATGGAGTGTCCTTGTTGGTGGATGTAGACCAATGACAACAAATTTCTCCTCAGTTGTGGGAGATATAAAACATTATGCAGAAGAAAGTCTGGAGGACCAGGCAATTTGAGCCTGATTGTGCCACGCCCTGATGGCTTGAGTTTTGATTTGTCTGCAAAGTATACTGCTTCATTAACATTGTCAGTAAATTCTTCAAAAAAATCTCTTCTAAAAGTCATGTGGCAAGTTGCTCCTGAATCAAGCAACCAATCATTTTTCCAAGAAGCAAGTGAAGCATTAAACAAGTCTTCATTTAGTCCAATATTACAATGTGCCACAACATAATGAGCGGATTTAGGTGATTTACCTTTCTCTTTGTCATTGGTTTTACCTTTGGGTTGATTTCTTTCCCGCTCAATTCTCTCCCAAGGCAACTTGCATGTGGATGCATCATGTGATCCATCTCTATTGCAACATATACAATGAAGATCAGACTTTTCTCCTTGAGAGTGTTTGCGCCCCCTTCCTCTGAAATTTCTTTTTCCTATTCCTCTTCGACCACCTCTTCCTCTGGAAGAATCTTGAGCATGATTCTTCTCTCTATGTGCAAGACACACAGCTTCTTCAGAAGACTGAGGAGTTGTCTTCTTTGCAAAAGCTTTCTCTCTCTCAACAAATTTATTCACAAAAGAGGCAAAGGTAATTTCTTTGAGGTTTCCATTTGCTTGCAATGACTCAAGATAATTTGAATAAGTGTGATAAAGTGCCTTGACAAAAGCTATCAGAGGAATGTCTAGTTCAACATTAGCGACTTTGATATCATGCATAATAGATTTTACTTATGATGCAAGAGCAAGAGGATCATCATTTTGTAATTCAAGGCTAAACAATTTAATCATCAGTTGGACAACTTCAAGCGCAAAGTGTGATTCATAAAGTTCCTTCAATTTTTGTAAGGTTTCAAAAGCATTCGCAAATGGTGAAATATGGCGACTCACCTCTTCATTTACAGATGTTGCAATTAAGGCATAGGCCTTGCTGTTCTTGTTTTCCCAAATGGTGAATTCCTTGTCTGAGGTAGGCTTTGCTAGTTCATTGTCTCCTTCTCCTACACGAACTCCTTTCCATGACTCAGTAAAAATGAAAGTGTGTTTGATCTTCCGAGACCACTCAGAATAGTTCTCCTTCCCATTGAGAACGACTCCCACAATAGATATCAATCAGTGCATTTTAAAAATGTACTCTACCACCAATATATACAAAATTTGCACTTTTGGTGTTAAAAAATGCAGTTCTAGTGCAAGAAAATGCACTTTTGCTGTAAAAATTACAATTTGATATGTATAGAGGTAATATTTTGGGGAGTTATTACTTGGGGGAGGTGGTATGAGGGGAGGGTATTATATGGGGAAGGGTTGAATGGGGAAGGGTTGAATGGGGAGTGGGCTTAGAGTTGTATTCACCGAGTCGAGTGGTATTATGAAAAGGTATAAGCGATAGAGTATTGTTTTCTGCGCAAGATGAGAGGGTATACGTGTGTTAAAACAGTGGAGTTTAAGGAGAAGCCGACTATGCAAAGGGGTTGCATAGGTGTGAAGTATGCAACATTAGTAGAGGTGGAGTATGGACCGAGGTTGAGTTTTGTTCCGTTCGAGGGACTGAGGTCGAGCAGGAGGGCCGAGGTATATGCGTTGCGTTACACTGTGAGCAGCGTTCAAAATAGGGAGCAGTGGAGAGGATATCTAAAATGGTGGAGGGTTGAGGGGCCGAGACAGTGCGCAAAGGGAGGGCTTGAGCCAAGTGGGCCAACTGCGTTACAGCATACGCATGACTGTGGTATGGGGATAGCATTACAAAACTCAATGTCATAATCCACGGGAGGAAATACTGTAGCCCAATAATACCTCAACAATCAACGTAACATATGCCACCAAACTCGCTCAGAAACAAATCGACATACCATAAAGTCGATCCTCCAACAACACAGGTTTCGATCCTCCAGGCAGCATAAAATCAATCCTCCAACAGCACAGGTTTCGATCCTTCAGGCAACATAAAATCGATCCTCTAGCAACCTCCAGCGGCACAGGTTTTGATGTAGATTAGCGCTCAACTCAGAGAATGGAGCAATGGCAGAGGTGTTAGTTCTGCAAAATGGGCAAAACATAAGCAGGAGGGAGTTACAAGGGCAAAGAGGGAAGCCAAAAATGGTGTTGGCTTTGATACCATGTCAGGCCAAGAGGTAACTCCTCAAATGAATTGTACTTATTCATTAAGATTACTCATGGTTATATACATGAGGAAGTGACTCTTGGGTTTCACCTCCCGATTACTCTTCATTTTCCATTATTTACTATTTAGATTATTTACAAGTGTTCACCCAATCCCCATGATTACGTGTCAACAATCATTTATGATATTATGATCCTTTTTGTTACTTTGTATGAGGGTGGATACATCATTTCAGTGTCTCAGTCTTCATATTTATAATATATCTAATGGTTTCTAAAAGTGTTTGATGGTCTCAGGGAGTATTTGATTTTTGAATTCTAAAGTGTTTTTAAAAATTTTAAAAATATTATTATATTTTATTATTTTTACATGACGTATCTTTGCCATATCCAGATCCTGGATTTTCAAAAGACTAGCAGATCTGGATCCGTATCCGTATCTTAGTAACTTAGGGGATATTACATAGTAGGAGCATGCACTGTATTATCACATATGATTGTCTGGGACTCAATGCTGCCGTTCCTCAAACAGTCCCAGCTATCACTCAGGGTTATCAATAACAGTCTGTTTATTAGGTCTATCTTTAAGGGAAAACTCTTTCTAGCTTCTGAATATTACTCAGGAATCTGTGATGACAGAATATTGGGAATTTCTATGAATGGGCTCCTTACAGAAACCTTTGTCCATTTCAACTGGATATGGTTCAAGTAGAATACCAATTATGTTGACACAAATATTTCCTTTTTACAGGTTCCACCATGCCTCCTTAGTTTGATAAGAGAAACAAGAAAAGTATTTTTATACAAAATAGTACCCAAAGCAATCTCAGGTAATAGCACTCAAACATCTAGCATGTATGGCACCTTTGTTTACCAACATATGGTACTTTTAATAGCCACTGTCCGATTATATCAGGGTGCTTGATTTCATGGAGAAATTCAGAATGCATGTTTGTGCATGAGATCATAATTAACTTTGTTCGACGTACTAACAGGAACTCCCCTATAAGACAATATATTTTAGCTTATGTAAAGGTTTGAAACTTTGAACCAAGATGGCTAAGAAACTAACAATCACAATAGCACTACTAACACAATATAACTTGAGCATCCCTCTATCTTATCATCACACACAAATCAACAACTAATAATGGTTTACTTCATATTAGATCCATACCAAGCGCCGATAAAAGAATGTCCATGTAAGGTACATCACAGCATCTTGTTTTCGCAAAATAGTTCCAGCGACAATCTCTGCATTGATGTGATCATGGAGATGATCCTTGAGACTACTTTCAACAGGGAATGGCTCGTACAAGAACTGTGAAGTACAATAAAAGCAAACCTTAGGGGCTAATTTTTGTAAATTGACTATTTTTAATAAATATCTCTTAAACTATTTGTCAATAAGCAAAAGTTGCGCTCTGATTTAGTATCTAAATTTATATGAGAACTAAGAAAAAAGACCAACTGTGCAAAAACTCTCAATTAGTATATAGTTGAGCACAAATTTCAGGTGTATGAAACTTCACCAACTACTTATATGTGTTAAGCAATACTCACATTCTTAATTTATCTGAGTAAAAGGTTTCTGGAATGAGGGAAATGTAAAAATTGAACACTCCAAAAAATCACCTACTACAAACATAATCAGATTCATCAATTGTGTTTAACCTTTTTGTAAAAACTTTTCTTGGGTTCATGCACAAGTATCACTGCCTTTCCATACTGATCGTACTGTGGTCGACCTGCTCGACCCATCATCTGTAGGATATCTGTGATTGGGAAATCAACATATCGTTTTGCTTTCCCATCATAATATTCTGTTCCCTGCAATAAAAGATTTATTAGCCTCCGCATAATGGGCAAGCAAACTTTTCATCTCAGGTAAACAGGCCAAATCTTGTACATATAAACAAAAATGTTTAAAATTCATACGATCCTTACCTTGATTATTACTAGATGTGCAGGAAGATTTACTCCCCATGCTAGTGTGCTTGTGCAGACAAGGACCTGCCAATATATTATGCAAGTGTGGTTATTAACTTCATTGGGAATACAGTATGGAAACTAAATACTGTACACAACAATAAGATGCATTAAAAATGCAATGCTCACCTGAATTTTGTTGTTGGAAAAAAGTTCCTCAACCAAAGTCCTGTCACGATCATTTAGACCAGCATGATGCAGACCAATTCCAAATTGCAGTGTATGTCTTAAGTTTGTATCTGTAACCTGGGATATTAGCATTTCTATTGTTTCTTCAGGGATATTAAGAAACTGTCTTGGTTTGTCATCAGCAGAAGCAAACTGCCATAAAAGAGTGTCCCGTGTTCAGTGACAGTACTCAAAGTATTCATATCACTGATGATCAAACCTATAATAGTGCATAAGCAACACAATCTTACCTGAATGAGATCAAGAGCTGTAAGCCGTGTTTGACGACGGGATGAAACAAAAATAAGCACTGGCTTCGTAGGTGAATGGGTGGTTATAGCAGCATATGATGGCTTATTCATACTATTCATCCGGGGGCAGTAGAATTTTCCAGGGTATCCCTGTTTGAAGACCATTGAAGTTTTCCCAAATAATTATTAAGGTGACATTATAAAAGCTATCAAAATGTTGAAGGCAGACATAGAAATTAGAACGCAGGCAAGGCAATCAGAACTAGATAAATCTGTATACATTTCATTTTCTCTTGCAGAATATATAGACAGCGAAGAGCTTACTTTAATGTGATGAAGAGCCAATAGCATTAATTAAATATCCATATTAATGTGGCCTGACATGTGTTTAGAACACACAGCCACTTTTCCCTCATTTCAGACAATAACTGTCATGTACATATTTGCCATCACCATTTGAAAAGTATTTTGTAAAAATATTATGTAATAAAAGTTAATATCATGCAATAAAAAAGCAAGGGAGATTACACTGCACTGGTCACAGCCCTTTATAACTTATTTAGATAGAAAGATTTGTTGGATGTCCATTGGAAACGTTCTCACAACTGGAACCAGAACCAGCTAAAGATCAGATAAGGACAGGACTGGAACCGACCAGAAAACTGGTTGACTAGAATAAATAAAAAATGCAAAATTTTAAAATATGTAGATACCAATGTTGCAAAAGTTGGACTCGGGAATAGATCGGCAAGGATCCGAAAATTGAAAAAGTAGTAAAAGTTGGGAGAAAATTGAAAAGTCAGCAAAAACTCGGCAAAATTAAAAATACCTGATTGAAAAACTCGTCTGGTTGAAAAACTTGCAATTTGGAGATTTATTGTGATTTAATCCAGACTATTGTAACACTATCATCGTACATTAATGTATATCCAAATCATTAGACACCAATATGCAACGTTTGTAATTATCACACTATCCAAGCTAGATAGCAAAACATGTCAAAGAACAACAAAAGGATCGAGATTGACAGCTTTATACTAATAGAATACTGTGTTGAATGAAGGAACAAAGAAATTCAAGAAAAATCGGAAGGACTGCAAACTGAAAGAATAACTTCAATGCCAGATGGTCGAAGTAGATTATATTTAACAATCCCCTAAAGGTATCCCTATTTCAACCAACTTCCAAACAATAAAAATTCAACAAGAGATGTGCAAACATAATTTGATGACATTAGTTTGGAAGAACGCAAAGTACAGAATCATTCTACGACTCAATCTTAATCACCCCAAAGGAAAGGACTCAGAAGTCATACGTAAGAGGAAATAGAAGTCGAATGGTTGTGGTTTCATCAAAATATTTTGTGTAATAGGTAAGCAGACAAGACCACCAGACAATTTTCAGCAAGCACACAGTGCCCATTACTTTCAACAATGTTTCCATCAAATGATTAAATTCTCAATAGGCTAATTTAACAAAATCACGTAAAGAGAGGAAGTTATAAATTAACAAGAAACTTTCTTGTGATAACTTAAGCACTAAAAGCACATAGCTATTTTAATATATTCTACATTCTAACTCTTTATTACTAGTAACGCAAGGGAATAAAAGAACATATGGCCATGGGTTCCCATATTTTCCCTACATGATACTGCAAGTAGGTCCTCTTAAGGATGGTCACTCTCTAGAGGACATTATGAAGCTCAACATTCACAGATTTGGGGTACTTTTCACTAGGTTTCTTTTCTCCTATTCGCATTGGATGTTAGAAGACGTATGGCAAAGGTTCCCATATTTTCCCTTCATGATGGCACAAATAGGTCTTCTCAACTAGCCATCCTCTAGAACCCATTATCAAGCTCAACATTGACAAATTTGTGGTGGTGGGTGATGATGGCTACTTTTCTGACTCTGATGTTGGTCAATATGTTACTCTTCTTCAGCCTCCATGGTCTTTGGTTCTTTCTAGAGGATTGTTACCAATCATTTGGCGGGTAAATTGGTTGGGAATTTCAAAAGAAACTGTGACTCCAAATGGCCTTGGGCAGTGTACCAACCGTCATATGAAACAATGAATTCATGGGCACAGTACTAACCTCAGATTTGGTCTGAAGCCTTGGACTCTGCTAGGACTAAATGTTTCTATGCCGAGCTTAATCAAACCATGCTCAGAATCTGGAACGGTAAATATTTTGTATGAAAACAGCCAAAATACAGGGCTGTCATTTGGCTGGCTTGCTACCTTTATTTTTATCTGCAATCGAGTCCATTAATGCTGCGTACCTTGTTCAAGTTAATGGGTTGGCAACTTGTGTTGATTTGGGGTAGCATCGGATGTGCTCTAGCCACGAAAATTGGTGGAGAGGCTAAAGCACATGAGATCTCCAATCCCCAGAAATGGTTTGGGCAGATTCTAAACAGTTTGGGAGATATTAAAATAATTAATATTTTTAATGGAGTCCCTAAGTTTAAACTTAGGGAGAATAAAATATTTATGTGAATTAATATAAAACTGTGTTAGAAGGGTCCAAAAGTCATGGATCAAGCCAAAGTTAATCTTAGCCGTTGATTAGGAAATTAATCTCGGCCATTGATTTGTCAACGAGAAAAGTATAAGAGGCTTGAGGATCACTTGGAGGACACATTAAGGGAGACTAGTCAGTGCAATTTCTGGAGCAGGGTTAGTTGAGAAATTTGAACTAGTGGTCTGGTGAGCAATAAGGAGGCAGCAAGTACGGAACAGAGAGAAGGGATCAACCACTGGAGACTAGCACTGAGGCAAGAGAGGTAGACGCAGGGCATTTCAGGCAGACGAAGAGGCAGCTAGAGACTGCACAGTCACTAGAGGGCCTGCGTGGGTGACACAGAGAGGCCCAGGGGCTGACGCAGAGTCTCTGAGAGCCACGCAAAGGTCAACCAAGCTGATGCTGGGACTAGGAGAAGTGCTGGAGAATTTTTCTCTTTGTGGGTAAGCCAGTTTGGCACCCTGTTGTACTGAAGAATTGTCGAATAATAAAATCCTCTCTTGCTACACCGATTTTCCAACATTGGGTTTTTCCTGGTACTATTGTCCAAAATACCTATGTCAATGTGTTGATTCTTGTACATGTGTTTGTTTTTGTAATACGATGTGATATCTACAGCAGAATTTATTTTAATGTTTATTGAAGGAATTTCATAAATAACTTGTTGAAGAATAAGTAGGAAAAGTAAATCAGATGTTGCAGTGATAGAATTTTCACATGGTATCAGAGCGAGTAATCAGAGACAGGAAGGGAAAGTCAGTTATAAGTCGAGACCACGATCCAGAGGCATCCACGTCAGGGGACTCGCATAGATTTTCAGAATATTGCACAAGAGAAAAAGACTTCGATTTCTCTATTTTGGCTTCCAGGCTGGAAGAAGAAGTGGCTTGTATGACTAGATTTTCATCATCAAAAGTGTGGTATATAGACAGTGGAGCCTCGTTGCATATGACGAGAATCAAGGAATGTTTCTCAAAAAATCGAGAAGAGAAGATTAACTTTCATATTACCACGGGGAACAAGGCAAAGTGTACTCTAGTAGGGAAGGGTACCATAGTTTTTCAAACAAAATCGGGAGAACGGTTCCATGCTACAAATGTGTTGCATGTACCAGGATTGGGGATGAACTTACTTTCTATGTCGCCACTTCAAGGCAAGGGCTATGACGTCTACTTCATCAAGGAGAAGGTATACGTCAAACACCCGAGCTAGACAAAGAAAGTGCAGATCGAGATCAAAAGTAAACAGATTGTATGGATTACAACTCGAACCACCAATGGCACTAATAGGCAGTCATGAAAACAAGGACTTGAATGAACTATGGCACAGAAGAATAGATCATTTGCACCATGGAGCTCTAAGAATTCTCAAGAGCACTAGAATAGGAATTCCAGATCTGAGTACAAAACGAGATGATGTAAGCAAAGGATGCGCTCTAGGAAAGTATGCCAAGGCAGCATTTCCCAGAAGCAAACACTGGGCCAAAAGTGTACTAGGATTGATACACTCAAATATCTGCGGACCTATGTCCATCAAAGCTCTCAGTGGGGCCGAGTATTTCCTTACCTTCATTGATGACCACTCAAGGAAAACTTAGATTTATTTTCTGAAAACCAAGGACGAGGTTTTTTGTTGATTCAAAGAGTTCAAAACTTCAAGGCTCTGGTGGAGAATTTGACTAAAAAGAAAATAAAGTTTTGTGCTCAGATAATGCTGGAGAGTATGTCGATAAGGACTTCACTGAGTTTTGCACTAAGGATGGCATCAGAAGAGAGTGGACAGCTCCCGACAATCCGGAGCAGAATGTAGTAGCAGAAAGAAAGAACAAGACTATTGTAGAAGCAACTAGGGCCATGATGTATGAGTAGGATATGCCGAAATTCCTGTGGGCAGAAACATGCAACATAGTAGTCTATGCTCAAAACAGGATTCCTGATCGAGCGTTGGGCAAGATTACTCCAGAGAAAGTTTTCACAGGGAAGATACCTGAAGTCAATCATTTCAAGACATTTGAGAGTTTAGCATATTGCTACATATCAGTGGGAAAGAGGAAGAAGCTAGATCAAACTGCAGAAAAGGGATATCTGATGGGATATAGCGAGAACGCTAAGGCATACAGAATCTACCTTCCAGGGAGCAGGAAGGTAGCAGTTCGACGAGATGTAAAGTTCATGGACAACAAGGCTTTCAGAAAATCTCGTGAGATGCCTTTCGAGGAGCAGAGAAAAGAGGAGCCGTTGTTTAAGCCGCTGCAACCAACAAAAGTAAAAAATTCTTCCTCAGGTCAGAAAGATTCTCAAGATGAGGAGGAGAAGCTAACAGAAGCACCTGCTAGCAGAGGAAGGACTAGCAAGTAACTTCGTCATATTCTACAAGATGCAGAGGACTTCATCAATGCGCCAAGAAACAATAAGAGGGAGCGAAAATAGCCAGATAGATATCAGACATTAGTAGCTCAGGATGGGAGCTTGCCAGTTTCAAGGAAGCAGCTCAACATCAAGTTTGGCTAGACACGATGGTAGAGGAGTACAACTCTATAATGGTGAACGATGTCTAGGAGGAAGTGCCAAGGCCTCAAGAAAAATCAATGGGAGGTTCGAGATGGATCTACAAAATCAAATACGCTGCAGACAACAGTGTTGAGAAATACAAGGCTAGGTTTGTGGCTAATGGGTATGCTCAAAAGAAAGGAATTGACTCCAAGGAGGCCTTCACCCTGGTAGCCAGGTATACGTCTATTACGACCGTGATATCTCTTGCAGCTTAGATGGGATGGGAGATTCATCAGATGGATGTCAAAACGGCTTTTCTAAATGGGGTAATAGAAGAAGAGGTATACATTGAACAACTAGGGGGCTTTGAGACACATGAGAAGAAGTCTCATGTATGCAGGTTGAAGAAAACTTTGTATGGGCTGAAACAGGCACCTAGAGCATGGTATAGTCGAATCGATGGCTACTTGCAGAAGCTGGGGTTTGTCAGGAGTGACGCAAATCCAAATCTCTACTATCTGGTTGTAGAGAATGAGCCGCTAATCTTAGTATTGTATGTGGATGATCTCTTTTTGACAGTATCATCCAAGCTCATTGGGAACTGCAAGAAGAATCTAGCCACAGAATTTGATATGAAGGATTTAGGACGAATGCATTATTTCCTAGGGTTGGAAGTTTGGCAGCGAAAGGGAGAGATCTTCCTATAAAAATCCTAAAAAGATTCAGGATGGAGGACTATAGACCCATGGCTACTCCAATGATCACCAACTGGAAGAAGATTGATGCATCAGAAGACAAGGATGTTGACCCCACCTTATAAAGGTAGCTCATAGGGTCCCTGATGTATCTGGTCAATACCAGGCATTTGCTACACTGTCAACACCCTCAGTCAGTTCATGGTGGAACCGAAGAGGACGCACTGGGCAACAACCAAACATGTTCTCGGGTATTTACAGGGAACAGTCAATTATGGACTCTTGTGCACCAGGAGTAAGGATATCAGATTGAGTGGATTGACTTATGCAGATTGGGCAGGAAGTTCAATGGATCGAAAAAGTACCTCTGGGTACTATTTCAACATTGGATCAGGAATGCCCACCTGGTGCAGTACGAAACATAAGTCCGTGGCTCTGAGCTCATCTGAGGCAGAATATATGGCGGCAAGCATAGCTTCATGCGAGGCCATATGGCTTAGAAAACTGCTTGTGAACCTATTCAGAAGCAATATGGAGGCGACCAGGATCATGTGCGATAATCAAAGTTGCATCAAGCTCTGAGAATCCAATGTTTCATGATAGGTTGAAGCACATTGATATCTGGTGTTACTATGTCAGGGACTGTGTCCAACGAGGAGTTGTACAGTTGAGCTACACTCCTACAGGAGAACAAGTGGTGGACATCCTCACCAAGGCCCTTGGAAGGACAAAGTTTGACTACTTCAAGGAAAAGATGGGGATAGTAAAGAACCCATTTCAGTAGCAGAAATGGGAGTGATAACAGCACGGATGCAAAGGGAGTTGCAGTACAGATGCAGTGTTGGGAGAAAGGACTAGCAACAACACGGATGCAAAGGGAGTTGTCGTACAGATGCAGCAGTGGCAGTAGTAGAGCCATGGGCAGTAGTACAGGATGCAGTAGTGCAGAGGATGTTGGGCAGGGAGGCTTAGCATCAACACAAGGACCGATGTCGGATGATTGGGGTGATACTTAGTGAGGAGTATTACTAGAGCACAATCCTCGCTAAGAGGCAGTGTTGATTTAGGGTACCATTGGATGTGCTCTAGCCACGAAAATTGGTGAAGAGGCTACAGCACATGAGATCTCCAATACCTAGAAATGGTTTGGGCAGATTCTAAACAATTTGGGAGATATTAAAATAATTAATATTTTTAATGGAGCCCCTAAGTCTAAACTTAGGCAAAATATAATATTAATGTGAATTAATATTAAACTATGTTAGAAGGGTCCAAAAGTCATGGATCAAGCCAAAGTTAATCTTAGCCGTTGATTAGGGACTTAATCTCGGTCGTTGATTTGTTAACAAGAAAAGTATAAAAGGATGCTTGACGGTCACTTGGAGGACACACTGAGGGAGACCAATCAGTTCAATTTCTGGAGCAAGGTTAGATGAGAAGTTCGAACTAGTTGTTGAGTGATTAGTCAAGATGCAATGAGTATGGAACAGATAGAAGGGATCAGCCACTAGAGACCAACGTTGAGGCAGGAGAGGCAAACGCAGGGCATTTCAAGCAGACACAGAGGCAGCAGGAGATTGCGCAGTCACTAGAGGGCTTGCGTGGGAGACGCAGAGAAGCCCAGGGCTGACGCAGTCAAGCAGGGGCTAACGTAGAGTGTCTGGGATCCACGCAAGGGTCAGCCAAGCTGACACTGGTACTAGGAGAAGCGCTGGAGAATTTTTCTCTCTATGGGTAAGCCAGTTTGGCACCCTGTTGTACTAAAGAATTGCCGAATAATAAAATTCTAACTTACTGCACCGGTTTTCCCACATTGGGTTTTTCCGAGAACTATGGTCCAAAATACTTGTGCCAATGTGTTGATTCTTGTACATGTGTTTGTTTTTGTATTACGATGTGATATCTGCAACAAAATTTATTTTAATGTTTATTGAAGGAATTTCATAAATAACTTATTGAAGAATAAGTAGGAAAAGTAAATCAAATGTTGCAATGATAAAATTTTCACAACTTGGCTCTCTGATGATGAATGTACTTCGAAATACTTGAAATTTGGCACTAGTGTTATGGATGGCTACATGGTGTGGAATGTTTGTCACCACTGAATTCGATCTCTGTGGAAGAACTGTTGTGAATTTCTGGCAGAGTTACAACCTGCAGACTGGGATAAGAGTGAATTGAGTAGAAATAGTACCATTAGTACTGTTGTTTGTAGATTTTTGCGGTTGAGATTAGAAGAATGATGTTTTGGAATTAAATCCACAGTTGTCATTTTTAGGGTCTACGGGACTCGAGGCTAGGGTTGAATAACTAAACGCTCTAGGGGGGGTTAACTCTCTGCCTTTCCGGGCTAACTAACTCTCTCTAGGGCCTACTAAACGCTGTAGGGCTGCCATAAACGCCTCTATCTAGGGTTGCCATAACTAACTATCTGTAGGGCTAACTAACCGCTCTTGCTGTAGGGTCGACTAAACGCCTCTCTGGGGAATCGATCTCATAGATATGAGATTACCTATCCTAGAGACTAGCTATGAGCCTACCTATTATCTAGCCCCAGAATAGATAAAGGCTATCCCCACTACTATCTCTAGAATTACCTATCCTTACTAAAAGACCCCCGCTATGGGCATGGGCATGTCCCTAGTCCTCGCCATTTCCTCCTGCCATTGCTCCAAACACTGACACTGAAGTGGGCTCCGCTCCTGCCAGCCATTGATTCCAATGCCCATGAAGCCAGCATTGCCAGAAAGCTAGTCAGAAAGCCAGATAGAAAACCATTTCCCTTTCGCATTATCCTAGCCAGCCTTTTCCCATTCCCACCTTCCAGAACCCGCAAAGGGATCCAATCCATCAAACGATTTGCTAGTGAAAGCCCCCTCACTCCCTCCAAGAGCTTCAACAGCTGGAGCTGACGGGGAAAGTTCTATATTAGAACTTCTCTCTTCAACTTTAGCTACTTTTAGATCTGATTCACCCAAAATAACCTGCCTTAAGGCCAGATCTACCCGTATCTTGCGTGTATGCGCCAATGAACGAGCTCTTACTTCCTACAGCGACATACCCCAGGTCACTATTTCACCACTTGTTACACCCAAGAGCTCCTTGCACACGCTGTTCAGACTACGACAAGGCTCCAATTCCATGGATTCCACCTTCAACGAGCATTGCCGACCAAAACCGCTTACTAGGGTTGCTTCCACCGTCGAGACGTCCAAACAGCTACTCACACCTATAATTACTTTATAGCTATTCACCAGCGACCTGCCTAATATTAATTTGATATTCTCGTAGCCGATGGATCTTAGCAGGACCGACATCAACAAAGAGAATGTCACCGTACTACAATCAACACTTAAGCTAATGCGAACCAGTACGATTTTCATATTCATAGTAGACTGATGGGGGAAGAGGAAAATCCAGAGAGATCTTCAATATATAAATACAACACCACTCATGATGCTTACATAACAATATGGCTCGCTGCCATATAATTATATATGTTACGTGGTTCCCGGAATGAAGGAGAGCCGAGCCGCCCTTCAAACAACATGCCTAACCTTTCATATTACTTATGAGCATGTCACCATACATGTACAAAGGCCTAGCATATTCGAAGCTCGGTGTAACTTATTTGAACCGATAGATCCTCACCTGTTGTTAGTACTGGTAATGGAGAAGCTACTCGTCCAGCTACTACGAGATAGGCCGATGCTAGATCAGGAACTTTAAGTACTGGTTCTAATCTTTCCGTATTAGTAAACCGCTCAAAAGTTGATATGGTAATGCTATTGAAATGTCATTGAGGGGAATGTCATTTAGGGGGGGGCTAGTATTCAATGCTGCTCCCCCTCCTCCTATTCTCTGCTAAATAGAAGATTTGGGGGGGTATTAGTTCACCTCTTTTTCGGGGTATTAGTTACCGACAAAAGCTTACTATAAGGTTAGGAAGGATTGGTTGTACGGGCAAGGCCTAACATGTGGTTACATGTGGTGATTAGGTCTTGAAGCTTTGGGTTTAACTCAGCGTTATTCAATGATATTAGCAGTATCATTACTGCCTTTGCTTCGAAGTTATAGATGGAAGGAAGGCATAGCTGTACATCCTGTTGATCCTGTGAGGGAGTGCTATTCTTATCCTACTAGTGAGGGGACTTACTACTGAGCTGACTTCAGACCCTATAGTGCGAACCGCCCGCTTTGTGTGCATCGAACCAACAGGTTATTGAGTGAGTTAGTGCTTGCAGGCTATTGAGTGAGTTAGTGCTTGCAGGCTATTGAGTGAGTTAGTGCTGAGATTAGAAGAATGATGTTTTGGAATTAAATCCACAGTTGTCATTTTTAGGGTCTACGTTTTGAGTCACAAACATGACTCATCATTAGGACATGATTGTCGAGAGAAGGGAGAGGAATATGAATAAATGAGTACAAATATATGGATATAAGGAAGAAAATAATTAATAGGTGAGTTGGCCAAAAAAAAGGGAAGAAAGAAAAAAAATTATATAATAAAAAAGAGAAAGGAAATATTGAACAAGAAATAATCATGACTATAAAAGAGCGAATACTAAAATAGGAAAATAATGAAGAAAAATAAGAATAAAAGACTAATAGTGAATGAAATAAGTAAATATAATAAAATAAAATCAAGTAATAAAACAAAACAAACAAAAATAATAAATATGAAACAAAATTAAAATTAAAATTAGACTCAAGGAACATGGGGTGGACATAAAGAAAGAAAGAATTCACTCCTCTGCGCTTGTTGAACATTCGTCCAAAACTAAGCACCACTTGTGCCTGGAAGACACTAAAATTATCACTAAGGAAGGTCATTATTTCAAGTGCAAGTTTAGAGGAGCATTGAAGATCATTAAACATCACAACAATCACCCAATAGAGAATGCCCTCGATAGTAGTATCTCTCCTAGAAGACAGATATTCCGGTTGATCAATCACCGGATGTACGATCCCATAGCAACAATTGCAGCTTCCACTTCTCTGCATCAATCTGATAAGGACTGCGTCACCCTTCCCGGCTCACCAGCGCGCAATCTGTCCCACGAAATCTTCCCAGTGCTACCTCTTGGCCCTACGTCAGCTCTGCTAGCCTCTGCGTCAACTTCTGGAGCTTCTGCGTCAGCCCCTAGACCGTTTGCGTCTCACAAACTAACCTTTCTGGCTATGCGCAGCTCCTGGTTGCCTCTGCATAGCACCCAGCTGCCTTTGCATCAACCTCTTCGGGCTCTACGTTGTCTCTCTAGTACCAACTCTGCCTCTCTGCTATGTATTCACTGCCCCTAACTGCTAATCACTAATTCTATCTCTCTCAGCAAACCCCACTCTACAGAATAGAATGACTGATCACTCCGGTGTATTCTCCAACTAACCCCCAAGCCTCCTCTTATACTTTTCTCATTGGTCCATCAACGGCCGAGATTAAATCTCTAATCAATGGCTAAGATTAGATTTGACTTGATCCATGACTTTTGGAACCTTCTAACCTATTTTTATATTAATACCCATTAATATTTTATATTTCCTAAGTTTAGTCTTGGGGATCTCATGTGCTTTAGCCTCTCCACCTATTTTCATGGCTAGAGCACATTCGATGCTACCCCAAATCAAGATCCCCCCTACCCCCCCCTGGCCCTTCTTTTTTGTTGAGAAATCTAGGGGAAAGGGCTGAGGTGATTTCTCTTAAATGATAACTGCTTGTGATGCAACTTTTAGTTAGTCCTTCATTAGCTTTTTTCTTTCTCTGGATTATATTAATGTTTTTTTATCATCAAACAGCTACCAAATCATAAATAAGCATGAGACCAGGGACAAATTGTAGGCTATAAGCCAAGGCCAAAACCTCTCCAACTTGAGAGGAAAACCCAAACGAATTGTTCTTATAGAATCATCAAGAGACGAATTCCAAGACCAAGACCCTTGACCTATTAACCTCTCCAAGACCAAGTCACAAGGCTTCTTTGAGCGATTTCTTGTTCCTTGAGTCAATGTTAGTCAAACTGCTTGCTTCTCCTTAGATCTTGGCCACCTCATATTTCGACCTACTGGTTCAAACCTGCAACTCTTGGCCTCTTCAAAAACCCTAGTTGCAGCACGTGTGAGGGATCTATCCCTTGATTTCCTTTGCTTAGATGGAGACTACTTTCACAATTCAGCTTGTATTTTTGACTTGCTTTCTACCTTAAGTTGGCCTCCTAAGATGGCAGTGATAACTTCAGCTTCTTCTGCAGCAGAGAACACTAGTCTTCCTCACATGTGTCAAAGGTATTTGCCCAAAACAGATCCGAATTACTTCGACTTCTTCTCCTCCTTTTCTTCACTTGATGGGAGCCTTTTTTTTTCCAGACGCTTGATCGAGTGCCCTTCAAGTGAGGTCGAGTCCTCTATATATACAGTATTTTGCCCATGAAATAAGTCGGCTTGTGCAAGTGTGTAGGCCGACATGCTCTTCTAGAATGATCTCCATCTTCTTTTGAGGGCCGACATCAAATAGTACTTGTAACAAGGTCTTGATGGGTTTGTGACACAAATAAATTCTCCTTTTACAATATGTAAGATTCCCAAATGGGTCTTCAATCCATGACACTAACTCAATAGACTTGTTGACTTGTTTACTAAACCTAATAGCTCTCAATGGTAGCTTTATCTATAAAATAAAATTCCTTGAGCATGAAACCCATGACTCAAGCATAACATAAATAATTTTATTTTTTTCTTTACATCAATTACATAAAATCACGATTACACATGTCATCATGAAGACCGAACCTAGTTACATATTTCAACACTCCCTCTTAACTAGGGAGGTATTCATAATCCATACAAGGTACTTGGCTATCAACCAACTATCAAATCATAAATAAGCATGAGACAAGGGGCACAAAACGTAGGCTATCAACCAGGGCCAAAACCTCTCCAACTTGAGAGGAAAACCCAAACGAATTATTCTTCTTATAGAATCATTGAGAGACAAATTCCAAGAATAAGACCCTTGAACTATTAACCTCTCCAAGGCCAAGTCACAAGGCTTCTTTGAGCCAGTTCTTCTTCCTTGAGTCAACGTTGGTCACATTGTTTGCTTCTCCTTACATCTTGGCCACCCTTCAGATTTTGGCCTATTAGTTCAGACCTACAACTCTCGGCCACTTCAGAAACCCTAGTTGCAGCCCGTGTGCGGGATCTATCCCTTGATTCCCTTCGCTTAGATTGATCCAGGTGGATCTTCAAATACAATGGCATGGAAAATCTCAAAATTCAAAATGGTAGAAAAGCAAGTATCCTAACATCAAATCGAAGTACTCGTCGCCCTGATTCTAACAATGCAAACGGCACTCCAATCTGAGTCCAGATGATGAAGATGTGGCAGAAAGAGTTTTCCTTAGTTCCTTTGGAAAATGAGGCTTTTTCTTATAAAAATGGATTTTTAACCTTATGAAGGCAAATCGCAATCGGAGGATCCAAAGGGGCGGACTTAAGAAGTAGCAGCAGAACCCCTCGATCAGTGATCTCTGACTTAATCGCAATCGAGGCAAGGAATCGACGATATTAGGACGGAGTGGTCGGAACCGGGCAGAGCGGATTTGTGATCATGATCGGCGATCGGCAGGACCAAGGACCAGGACCCCTGAGCCGCAATAATGCGATACACCGATCTGATCGGGCTGATGCGATACGCCGATATCAGCGATCGGCGATCGATGGATCCTCGGGATAAAGGGCCACTGAATAAGCGATATGTCGATTTCAATGTGGGGATTGGACTCGATGGGTCTAAAGCCCGATTTAATGGAATTTGAAGTCCGGCCTAAAGGCTTTTGGTTGGATTTTCTTCGTTTCCATGTATTATCGGTCCAAACGGAAAAAGGCTTATTATTAAGGTTTGTTGCGCTCGCCGACCCTTCCATCTAAACGGCCTCTATTATAAACAAAACAACTTCGATATTTAAACAACATTGTGCTATAAAGCCCAAGGCACACAACATTGTATGGGAGGGAGGATTTTGAGCACACGGTTCAAGACAGTAGCTTGTAGGAGGGCCGATTGATCATTTTGTCCAAATTGGGCGAAGTTTATATGGTTTTTGCCCCTCTCGACGCCACGGACGCAGTGGTGCTATCCATTACTCTATCTGAGGTCTTCGTTTCACAGCGATTGTCCAGAATGGAGGTATAGCCTCTTTTTATGTAAACTAATGAATGTATTCTCTCCCTTTCATGTCGTTTAATATATGAAGGCCTCCCCATTGATCGAGCAAGGACCAGAGACGGTAGTCCGAGTTGGACGAACTCCGTTATCAAGTCTTCTTGTCTTCTTGTTGTGCCCTTATGAGTTCCTTCTTCTTTTCTTGTGTGTACATTAGATTTCTGTGTTAAGCTACAATTTCTACATGTGATTCTTTTCATATATCTATAAGCAAAAGATCCTTGGATCAAGTGGTATCAGAGCAGGTCTTTTTAGATGTAAATTGCATGTTTGTATGCTAACAAGAGACAGACTCCGAAGAGGCAAAGGGGAATTGGAGCCTTTCGATCCCGAAGTGGGGCGTGCACAAAGAAGGAGAAACATGGTAGAAGATGAAGCTCATCTTGAAGAGTGAAATTTCCGCAAGACCTTCTATTTGATGGCAAAGAATATCAGTCAGTTGGTTTTAAGGCTAGAGAACGCAGAGGAGAGAAACCCAGAAGAACAAGGTTCAGCAAATGGGAATGGTGGAGAAGAACCCCGTCCTCCTCCTTCCGAGAGTGAAGGTTCTCCTTCCTCTCACCACCATAATCGTAGAAATCCAAAGGATATATCTAAGAAACCTTTCTTTAAATTAGATGTTAAATTTGATCTTACCATGTTTAATGGTGAAAATAACACAGAGAAGCTTAATAATTGGATTAGGCAGATTGAGGTCTACTACAGGATTCAACAAATCGTGGAGGATGAGGCAAAGACTCAGTTGGCCTCTCTACGGCTAAGCAGCACCGCTCTTGTTTGGTGGGAGAGCAAATTCCAGCGTAGTAAGAATGTGGGTAACCTCTTTTCCTCATGGCCTGATTTTATTTCTACATTAAAGGAACAATTTTATCCCTTAGGATACAAGCAAAAATCTTTAATGAATTGGCAATATTTGAGACAAGGCAAAGGTCAGGATGTTCAGAGTTTTACAGAGGAGTTTTGAAAGCAAGCATTGAATTTAGGTATTGCACTTGATACACCTGAAGTTGTAACTAAGTATATTGGCTCATTGCATAGCTACATTAGGCATTCATTGTTGTTGTTTGAACCAACCACTATTGACTCAGCCAGCGTAAAGGCAATTCATATTGAGAACAGGGGCAAAAATGAAAGAGATGATCAGTCCAGAAAACCACCGTTAAAACCTCCCAACGGCAAATCCAAAGCGAAATGGAAAGGAAAGAAGAAGAAGATGGCAGCAACCAAAGAAGGAGAAAGGTTGTATTACAATCACTGCAAAAAGGAAGGCCACGATGACGATCACTGTTGGAAGCAGCACCCAAAAAAGCGTCCAAAGAAGTATGGAGGAAAAGAGAAGAAAAAGACAGTGGCAACTACGCAACAAGACCTTGGATCGGATTCCGAAGATGAAGTGTTAATCACAACCACAGGAACAAAAGGTACTCTTATACCTCATGTTAATTTTGAATCGCATGAAGGCACTAGTTCTGTAAAGGAGTCCCTTCCTAATGACCAAAAGCGAATTGAACTATTCCATATCAGAGTTGTTGTAAATCATACTAAAGTTGAAACTCTGTTTGATACTAGATCCCAAGCAATTTAATCGCAGAATCCCCGGCAAAGAAACTCGGATATGAAAACCACACCCGAAACCTTACCCGCTTGGATGGATACATGATAAGGCAAAACTAAAAGTCACCAAGCAGTGTAAAGTCAAATTTGTGATCACTTCTAAGCTAGTGGACGAAGTAGAACTGGATGTAATACCATTGGATATATGTGGCATGGTGTTAGGGAGCCCATATCTGTATGATAGAAAGGTAGTCTTCTTTCGTCACGAAAACAAATACCAAATCACAAAAGATGGGGTAGAATATATAGTAAGGGCTCATCAAAATAAAATCAATGCCAGCCTTGTAAACATTGGGGACAAATGAAAAGACTGGTGAATTCCAGTAAGGGTTGCATGCTTATGGTTGTAAGGGAAAAAGAGGCAGGATTCTCCGATGCTTTCCAGGGCTACGAACATAAACAGTAATTATTTGAATTAATTTCTAATTATGATGAGTTGTTTCAAGAACCAAAAGGATTACCTCCGAAGAGGGAAATCCAACATGAAATCCATTTGCAGCATGACGCTCCTTTGCCAAATATTAGCATGTACAGGATGTCGACCATTGAGATGGAGGAAATCAAGAAACAGATGCAGGAATTGCTGGACCAAGGAGTCATCAGGCCGAGCACTTCTCCGTGCAGATCACCAATTGTCTTAGTCCCAAAGAAAGACTACACATGGAGCATTTGCATGGATCACCGCACACTAAACAAGATCACGGTGAAAAATCGCTACCCTCTTCCACGCATTGATGACTTATTAGATCAGTTAAAGATAGTTGTTTATTTCACCAAATTGGATTTGCGCAGTGGTTATCACCAGGTTCGAATCGCAGAGCAGGACGTGTGGAAAATTGCCTTCAAGACCAAACAGGGGTTGTTCGAATGGATGGTGATGCCATTCAGACTTTGGAATGCTCCAACCACTTTTATGAGGGTCATGAATGATCTCTTCCGACCTTTCATTGATGAATTTGTTCTTGTATATTTAGATAATATACTTGTCTTTAGTAAGAGTTGGGTTGAACATGTGTGTCATGTAAAAAATGTGCTTGATGTACTCAAAAAAAAAGAAAAACTCTTTGTAAAGTTGTCAAAGTGTGAGTTTGGGAAAACCTCTTTGGGTTACCTAGGTCATATTGTTGGTCATGATCAATTAAAGATTGATCGTTCTAAAGTTGAAGCAATTGTAAATTGGCCTAAGCCTACTAGTGTAATCGAGGTCTGCAGCTTTTTAGGTGCAGTCCAATATTGGAGGAGATTTATTACTAATTTCTCTGTTATTGCAGCAACTTTGCACACATTGACAAGTGTGAAATAAGTCTTCCAATGGGGAGGAAGACCGCAGAAGTCCTTCAAAACATTGAAGGAAAAGATCAGCATCGCGCCAGTCTTAGCCTTACCCAATCTCCAATAGCCATTCAAGATCGAAACTAATGCCAGTAGTTATGCCATGGGAGTTGTACTGATGCAACAAAAGAAGCTGATTTGCTACCATTCTGAGAAGTTTTCTCAAGCTGTGAGAAACTATCCCACTTATGACAACAAGCTTTATGCCTTGGTGCAGAGTGTGAAAATGTGGAAACACTACCTGATCGGCAAGGAGACCATCATCCATACAGATCATCAATCCTTGCAGTACCTTTAGGCCCAAACCAAGTTGCAGCAATCTCGTCATTTCAGGTGGATGGGTTTTCTTCAACAGTTTCATCTGGTAATAAAGTACAAGAAGGGCACTAGCAATAAAGTGGTCGATATGCTATCTCGCCCTCCTATTTCTGCTTCTATTATTTTGCATAATGCTTCGTTTTCTTTTGAGAGTTATGTTGAACAATATGGTAACGATGATGACTTTAAGGAGATTTATGCAAAACTAACCCATAGTCCAAAGGTGAACAACTATCACTTGCAAGGGAAACTGTTGTATCACCTTGGTAAATTGTGTATTCCCACAAGGGAAAGAGTATATGTAATTCGAGAGGCCCACACCTCTCTTGTGACTAGACACTTTGGTGTCGAAAAGACTTTATGTCATGTACAAAGATTTTGTTTTTGCCCTCTTATGAAAAACATTGTGCCTCGCTATGTAAAGGGTTGTGTGATGTGTTATGTTTCAAAGCCCTCTAATAGAAAACTCGAGCTCTACACACCACTCCCTATTTCGAGTCGTCCATGGGAAAGTGTGTCAATGGACTTTGTACGAGGTTTGCCTTTGTCTAAAAAGAGTCACGACTATTTGTACGTTGTCGTTGACCATTTTAGCAAGATGTGTATTCTTATGCCTTGTAGAAAGCAAATCATTGCAACGCAGACTACTTCTCTTTTCTTTCAGCATGTTTGGGTTCATTTTGGATTACCCACATCGATTGTGTTAGATCGAGACTCTTGCTTTCTTGGAGAGTTTTGGACCAGCCTGTGGAGGATGATGGACACCAAATTGAAAAGAAGCACGGAATTTCATCCGCAGACTGACGAACAGACAAAGGTTGTAAACCATACCATTGTACACTTGCAACGAGGCTATTGTGGGAAGCATCCCAAGTTGTGGGATGAGCATCTCCCATATGTACAGCATTCCTATAACCGAGCAGTGCATTCATCTACTTAGCGTTCACCATTTGAGACATGCTTTGGTTACCTGCCAAAGGACCCTTTTGATATGGTCTTTGGAAGGGAAGATGGCTCCAGTGGACGTAATGATAGGGGCAAAGCTCAGCAGTTCATTCAACAAATCCCGCTGATTCACCAAGCAGTACAAGAGCAGTTGGAGAAAAGTCAAGCCCGTTACAAGGCTCGACATGACAAACACCGAGTCGACCACCAATTCCATGTGGGCGGCAAAGTGTGGTTCCACATCACCAAGGACAAGATGAAGAGAGAAGGGAAGAAGCTGAGACCAATCCAGTATGGTCCATTCACCATATTGGAGAAAACTGGAAACAATGCCTTTTGTCTTGATTTGCCGATTTATATGCAGATGTACTCAGTAGTGAATGTAGAGAACTTAAAGCTGTATGAGCCACCATTGATCATGGGCACAGATGAGGTGGGCACAGTTCCTACAGTTGATGATTTTGCTCTAAAATATCTCGATGAGTTATCGGAAGACATCATCCTTGATAGAAGGACCAAGACTTCATGGCGAGGAGACATGGAATACCTTCAAGTGGGTTTTAAAGGAATGCAACCTAGCAAGGCCAAATGGTTGGAGAAGGAAAAGGTGAGGGAACAATTCCCTCACTTGCCAATTGACTAAGGAAAGCTTTTGGCGGTTCAAAAGCTCCTCAATGGGGAGGATTGATCCAGGAGGATCTTCAGATACAATGGCATGGAAAATCTCAAAATTCAAAATGGCAGAAAAGCAAGTATCCTGACATCAGATCAAAGAACTAGTCGCCCTGATTCTAATGGTGCGAACAACACTCCAATCCAAGTCCGGATGATGAAGTTGTGGCAAAAAGAGTTTGCCTTAGATCCTTTGGAAAATGAGGTTTTTTCTTATAAAAATGGGATTTTAGCCTTATGAAGGCAAATCACAATCGGAGGGTCTAGAGGGGCGGACTTAAGAAGCAGCAGCAGAACCCACCGATCAGCGATCTCCGACTAAATCGCAATCGGGGCAGGCAATCAGCGATATCGGGACGGAACGGTCGGAACCGGGCAGAGCCGACTTGCGATCACGATCGGCGATCGGCAGGACCAAGGACCAGGACCCCTGAGCCGCAGCAATGCGATAAGCCGATCTGATCATGCCGATGCGATACGCCGATATTGGGGATTGGCGATCGGCCAAATCGACGATTGGTGGATCCTCAGGATAAAGGGCCATTGAATGAGAGATATGTCGATTGCGATATGGGGATCGGACCCGAAGGGTCTATAAGCCTGATTTAATGGAATTTGAAGTCCGGCCTAGAGGCTTTTGGTCAGATTTTCTTATGTTTCCATGTATTATCGATCTAAACAGAAAAAGGCCTATTATTAAGGTTTGTTGCGCCCACCGACCCTTCCATCTAAACGGCCTCTATTATAAAAAAAAACAACTCCAATTTTTAAGCGACATTGTGCTATAAAGCCCAAGGCACGCAGCAGTGTATGGGAGGGAGGATTTTCAACACATAGTTCAATGCAACTGCTTGTAGGAGGGCCGATTGATCATTTTGTCTGAATTGGGTGAAGTTTAAATGGTTTTTGCCCCTCTCGATGCCACGGACGCAGTGGTGTTGATCATTTCTCCATCTGAGGTCTTTGTTTCACAGCCATTGTCCAGAATGGAGGTATAGCCTCTTTTTATGTAAACTGATGAATGTATTCTCTTCTTTTCATTCCATTTAATATATGAAGGCTTTCCCATTGATCGAGCAGGGCCCGGAGAAGTAGTCCGAGTTGGATGAACTCCATTATCAAGTCTTGTTGTCTTCTTGTTGTGCCCTTATGAGTTCCTTCTTCTTTTCTTGTGTGTACATTAGATTTATGTGTTAAGCTGCAATTTCTACATGTGATTCTTTTCATACATCTATAAGCAAAAGATCCCTAGATCATAGATGGAGACTACTCTTTCTGCAATTCGACTTCTATTTTTGACTTGCTTTCTTCCTTAATTCGGCCTCCTAAGATGGCAGTGATAACTTTGGCTTCTTCTGCAGCAAAGAACACTAGTCTTCCTCGCACGCGTGAAAGGTATTTGCCCAAAATAGATCAGAATTACTTCGGTTTCTTCTCCTCCTTTTCTTCGCTTGATGGGAGGCTTCTTCTCTTGTGTTTCTCGCACTTTTTTTTTTATTTCAATGCTTGATTGAGTACCCTTCAAGCGGGGTCGAGTCCTCTATATATACAGTAGTCTTCCCATAAAATAAGTCGACTTGCACAAGTGTGTAGGCCAACATGCTCTTCTAGAATGATCTCCATCTTCTTTTGAGGGCCAACATGAAATAGCACTTATGACAAGGTCTTGGAGGGTTTCTGACACAAATAAATTCTCCTTTTACAATATGTAAGATGCCGAAATGGGTCTTCAATCCATGACACTGACTCAATAGAATTTATGACTTGATGACTAAACCTAATAGCTCACAATGGAAGCTTTATCTATAAAATAAAATTCCTTGATCATGAAACCCATGACTCAAGCATAACATAAATAATTTTATTTTTCTTCTTTACATCAATTACATAAAATCATGATTACACATGTCATTATGAAGACTGAACCTAGTTACATATTTCAGCACTCCCTCTTAACTAGGGAGGTAATTCGTAAGCCATACATGACATTATGAAGACCGAACCTAATTACATCTTTCCCCTCGTTTTCTTTTTGTTTTCTCTTATTCTCTCCATCTCTTAGCCTCTCTTTTATGTTTCCTTTCTTTCTCCTTCCCTTCTTTTCTTCTCCTTCTCTAGTAATTATTTATATTATTTTTATCTCATTTTATTTATATTTTATTTTATTTTATTTGTATATTTATTTTATTCAATATTTTATTATTTAATATTTTAATATTTTTTATTTTTTTATTTTTACTATTATCTTTTTTATTTTTTAAATTTTAATAATTATTTATTTTGTTTATTTTTAAATTTTAATAATTATTTATTTTGTTTTATTCTGTTTTGCTTTGATTTCACATGATTTTATTTCTTTCATAATGTTATTCAATTTTATTTTCCTCCATTAGTTTATTATATTATTTTAATTTTGATTTTGATTGATATTTCTTATTTTTGTTTGTTTCATTTTATTACTTGATTTTATTTTATTTTATTTACTTATTTCATTTACTATTAGTCTTTTATTCTTAATTTTATTTCTTTCTTGTTTTTCTTCATTATTTTCCTATTTTAGTATTCTCTCTTTTCTATTTTAGTATTATTTCTTGTTCTATATTTGCTTTCTCTCTTCTCTTTTTCCTTATATTACTTTTTTTCTTTCTTCCTTTTTCTTGGCTGACTCACATATTAATTATATTTTTCCTTATATCCATATATACCTTTGTCACATAGAAACCGCTCCCGAGAGGTGGGAGACCCGTTCCAATGGTTCCCACAGTCCCGGGAGCTTTGGAACTGCAGTGGAGCATTCCCTTTTCAGAAGGAACAAAGGGAGCTAGGGACAGTTTTTGGAGCTTTGAAGATGTCAACCAAAGAACGCAGGAGCGGATTTTGTGGAGTTCCCAGCTGTGGGAACGCTAACATGACATGAATTGGCAGGAATTATTTCTTTGGTGCCAAAAAAAATTCCCAATTCTCCTGAATTGGCATGAAACTGACTCCCAAACATCCATAAATTTTGGTTCCTTGGGCCTCCTTTTCAATCATGAGTGATTATATCACTGAGATTTGTTGTTGAGAGCATGAGGAGAAGTTTGTGTTCACCTCGGCAAACAGTGGGTTGATAGCTGACCCAGCGAACAGTTCAGGTACAGTACCGCAATGCGTAGTAGTAATGCATTATTTACACTGTTACAGTAATTGTTTGTTTTTTTTTGTGGCATTATAGTATGTTTAGGGATCCTCTACAACCGTTGCAAATTCTGTTGCTCACTAATTTGATTAATGTCATATAATTGCAAGAACACTCCGTTTTAGAAATTCTGCTGCACAATTCGTCCACATTTGGCATTTTCTTTTGCACAGAGAACCTCGTTCCAATTCTCCATCCACATTTGTGTTTGCTTCCAATTCTCACCGACTCCATGAGTAATATTTCTGGATGCACTCATTGTTTTCACAATTTGATATCTTGGAAGTTTAGACCCCTGTTTAGCAGCCAGACAGTGGGAATTTCAATCTTCTCAAAATGCAAAGACGGTCACATTAGCCTTCTGTCTTTGATTGGTTACTTTTACAGTACGGTTATGACAATGGTGAATTAGCTCGTGATGTCGAATCCTAGTTTTAGTGTTGCAGTTGACTGGAATTTTGTTTTACTGACTAAAAGGGAAGAAGACATTTTGAAGTTGGAGAAACTATTTTAAGAAGCTAACACAGTCATCTGGTATGTTATTTTGTTCAGTCTTGATTGTTTTCACACACCTATACAACAATTACTCTCTATAAAGTTGAAGGGCGAAACACAGGCTGACTGTTAACGCCCCATTGGCATAAGGAGCATACCTCACAATGATGTGCAATAACACATAAGTAGAGAACAAATCACCATTGCTCTGGACGCAGGTCGCAGGATGTGGGGTTTTACTTATGTTTACAAACTGAGTCTTTTCGGGATTTTTGTTTTCCCCTTTTCGAGTCAAAGTTCCATCTTAATCTTTCCATTTTGTGTAGAAAAAGAAAAAATTTCAAAGTCAAGTTTTGTTTTTTACCCTTTCATTTGGTTTGCAAAAGTTTTGTTTTACTTATTATAAGTGAAAATGAATAATTCTAAACAATTTACACTTATTCCTTTTCTTTTATATAATATAAAACACATTTAAATATAGAATTTCAAATACATTGTCTCATTTTAATTTACCATGTAATTTTAGAAAAGCTTTCTCCTATAATATTATCTAAAATTAGAAAAATATATATTACTTATTTTAAATACTTGTGTGCAGGTGATTGATTAGTAATAAAAGTAATATATAAGTATATATTACAGAGGATGGGGATGGATTAGTTATATTAGATACATGTTTAATTGTGTGTATAAGTACATGTTATTTTTTTATTTCTCATTATACATTTTGTTTATAATGTGTTTTTTTGTCTCTTGTATTTATCAGGGAAATCATGGAGGGTGGTAGTTCAATACCAACAAGTGGATATGAAAATTCTTCTCTTCCTCCAATTCCAAGTGGTCAAGTCCAACAAAGCACAAACCCCAAGAAACCCTTGTTAAAGTTTGTGAAGAAAATTACTAAAAACAAGAAAAATAATATTGGTGGTCGTGAAGAATGGATGTGCACATTGTGTAACCATGTGTTTAAACGAAGCTACACTAGGGTGTGGCATCATCTTCTATCCCTATCTGATGATGGGGTAAAGGGTTGTAAATGTACTATTGAGAAAAGGATGGAGTTGACAAAGCTTCATATGGCTGCCCTAGGATCAAATGTTATGAACTTGGACAATGATTATATTTTTGAAGTACCTAGATCTTCTTCCCATGATATGGAAGATTCGGTGAATAAAAAATCATCAAACCAATTTGAGACTGTGGGGTGGTCTACTTATGGTAGGAGTAAGAGGCCTGCTAGTTTTGCTCATGAGAAAATTTCTAAAATTTACAATGTATTACACAGGGATGAGGTTGATGATGCTATTGCTGATTTTTTTATGGCAAATGGAATTTCATTTAATGCTACCCATTCTCCACATTACAAAGAAATGGTGCAAAAATGCATAGTTGTTAGGCCAAGATATGCACCTCCAAATTACAACAAAATGAGGACATCATTGTTAGATAAGGGGGTGACAAGAATGCAGGGGCTTCTGGCCCCCCTTAATCAATCTTGGATTTATTCAGGATGTTCAATAGTCATGGATGGTTGGACACACATCTCCAGCTGAGCCCTACTTTTTAAGAGCAATTGATTGTAGTGGGAAGCTAAAGTATGTTACCTTCATGTATAAAGTATTGAAATAAGTAATGGATGAGCTTGGTCCTTCAAATGCAGTACATGTAATCACGAATGCAGCACATTTTTGCAAAGTAGCGGGCTTGATGGTTCAAAATCGATATAGGCATATCTTTTGGATTCCTTGTTGTGTACATGCCTTGAATAATGTCCTCAAAAACATTGGCAAAATATCTTGGATTCCAAAACTCATTTTAGATGCAAGAGATGCACAAATGTACATTTGCAACCACCATGCCTCTTTAGCAATCTATAGGATGTATCCAAGGAAGAGGTTTCTGAAACCTGCAGAAACAAGATATGCTACATACTTCATTTTTCTTCAACGTATGGTTGAGGTGCATGCATCCTTACAATCCACTGTTGTTTCTCAAGAGTGGAATGCATGGTCTGAATTTAAATCAGTGCAGGCAAAGAAGATAAGAGAGCAACTTCTCAATGATGATTGGTGGTCTAATTGTAAATATGTTGTTTCTTTCATAGCTCCAATTATGGAGTTGATTAGGTATGCAGATTTTGATTCCCCCACCCTTGGAGTAGTTTATGAATATGTTGATAGCATGGTAGGCAAGATAAGGCACATCATTCAGGACAGAAACACCTCTTTGAAGTTCTTCAACTAAATTCACAAGATAATAGGGAGAAGATGGATCAAACTCAATACCTCTATTCACACAGTTGCTTATGCGCTTAATCCAAAGTGGTATATGGAGAGACCAAACAAAGTTCTACCCATTGATGATGAAGAAGCGAAACAAGGCTTTCTTGATTCCATAAGCAAAATCTATACACCTAATGAAGCAAACGTAATGTGGGAACAGTTTATTGATTTTGGTACCTTAAACCCTTCCACATTCTCTCAAGATGTCAGCGTGGAAATCAACATTTATTCACAAAAGAATCCAACTGAATGGTGGAGAATGTATGGGGGGCAAACCTAAGAGCTTCGAAATCTTGCCTCACACTTGCTATCTCAGGTTTCTAGTTCATCGGCAGCTTAAAGGAATTGGTTGACCTATAGTTTCATTCACTCTGTTAAGAGGAATAGGCTTACCTCTAAGAGAGCAGAGAAATTGGTTTATATGCATAGTAGTCTTCGACTTCGCTCAAGGAAGTTACCTGAGCTCAGGTTTCTAGTTCATTGGCAGCTTAAAGGAATTGGTTCGCTTATAGTTTTATTCAGTCTGTTAAAACTTAAGAGGAATAGGCTTACCTCTAAGAGAGCAGAGAAATTGGTTTATATGCATAGTAGTCTTTGACTACGCTCAAGGAAGTTACCTGACTATTTAGAGGGCCATGCAGCAAGATGGGATGTTGATTTTGACAATGCTTCTCAAATTGATGATGATGAGGATAATCCTTCACCAGATGCAGGTTTAATTGGCATACCTTTGGATAGCATTGCAATTTGCAGGTGATCTTGGTATTGATGACAATGAGAATGGAATTGGAGTATCTAGTGAGGCTCAAGCCTATATGGATAGTCTTGATGCTGCAGATTGCACTTTATGATCATCTTCAACTTTAAAGTTATGTTTTGGCCTTTGAGAATTTTTGGACCATGTACTACTTCACCACTTTGGGCATTTCCCTTTTTTTTTACAATGTACTACATTGGGCATGCTAGCAATATGAATTTTAATATGATGACTTCTTTGATTTTCACTATGTTTCTTAAATTCAAAAGTGTCCCTTGAATCATTTACATTTTCAAATTTTTAGTTTTGAATTTGATATTTTATATAATGAATTAAAATTTTTAAGTTGATTTGAATATTTGAATATTTTGATTTAATATTAATTTTGATTATTATATAAATTATATAATTAAAAGATATTTTTATTTTTTTATTTTTTATTTTTTATTATATAATATTACCACTCACAATTAGTTGTTTCCTGCAAATTTTGGGGAAACCTCTAGACATTTCGAACACTCGTACCGAAGTTCCCAATGTTCCCATGTTCCAGAAACTCATGCAACATAGATTTATACTCATTTATTCATTTTCCTCTCCCTTCTCTCAACAATCATGTCCTAATGATGAGTCTTGTTTGTGACTCGAAATGTAGACCCTAAAAATGAAAACTGTGGATTTAATTGATACTCTCAGAAATTGCAGCGAACATTATTTTCTTTCAATTCCTTAAGGTCTAATATACAAGTGATGAACGAGTGTGTGCCAGATTGTGGACGACATGAACTTAGACACGTACTCGAGTAGTGACAGTCCCAGATTTATTGTTAGGTACACACGTAGTTATCAGAACCAGGTCGGTCGTCGAACCGGTAGACCCTTTGGACCGGGAACTGGTTAGAACCGGATGGAAACGAGTAAGAAAAATCGGACCGAAAAATTGGTTGAGCAAAAATATATAAATATTCAAATTTTAAAGAAAAACATATATATTCATGTACATCCACATATAATTTCAAACCATTTATAGTGTATACACAAATATAAAAATGTTCTCATTTATATAGCAACAGTGCATAATATGATAATACCAAAATAACAATGAGTGCAATACATGCCTGAAACGAAATACATCAAGACACTGACTCTAAATGGCCTTCGAAGTCCAAAAATAAGCATAATACTAAACAACAATACTATCAGTACCAAATTACTAATCAAAATCAACATCCTCAACCTCCCCATCATCTTCATCCTTAGAATTAGTAGTAGCAGACTGAGGATCTATAGGGGGATTTTGACTTGATTCCCCCAACCCTAAAAGTGGAGTTGGAAGTGGGGGTCCATGTCCATCCAGGAAAGATCTTCATTGTCAAATTTTTATTCCCTGGCTCTCCACAAGTGGGATTTTGACTTGATTCTGTTGGCCCTAAAAGTGGAGTTGGAAGTGGGTCCATGTCCATCCAAGAAAGACCCATGTCCATCCAAGAAAGATCTTCATTGTCAAACGTTGGTTCCTGGCTCTCCACAACCCACTCTGATGATGGATCAAAGTCATCCAAAGTTATGTTGCTTGATTCAAGTGCCTTATTCAGCAACTAGTTTCGCCTCAACCTGAGATTATATTGAACATTAACCATGTCATTCAACTGGTTTTGCTCCAAACGGTTCCTCTTCTTGGTGTGTATTCACTCAAAAACACTCCAATTACATTCACATCCGGAATCCCAAACTAGCAAAATATTAAAAAAACAAAAAATAATAAAAAAATCGCCTGAATGGGCCCTGTCACTGCTCAAACCAACAGGGGACCTAAAGGGGTTCCCAAGAGAGCAACAGCTAGGTTAAGGCCAACAGTGGAGGCTTAGCCCACTGTCACCACAGCTAAGTCTCCCAGCGCTTTACGAACTTTCACCGATGGGAGGAGTCCCGATAGTGTAAGGATCTCTTGTAAAGTATATGTCAATGGATAGGTGAGAAGTGACCCTAAAAAGCCTTTCCCAAGGATGGAGTGAAAAATGAAACTTGCTTTCCCTTTAAGCAAGGGACTTGGTCCACCAGGGGTAAGGAGTGAGGATTAGAGGGTTGAGGGAGAAAGGATAGGCTTATAAACAAGGTTCTCAATCCCTATAATCCTTGGGAAACTTGGATTCCCAAATGGTCCTTGACAAACAGTCTTTATTGAAAAGTGGGACCACAAAGGATAAGTGGACCCAACCAAGGTTCGAGGATGGAATTCGGCAACCAATGATGTTCCTATCTTGGACAAAGTGAGGCGAAAGGACCAAACAAGAATATTTACTTCAAAAGATTGAATTCATCCTATTGAGGTCTAGCCTTGGGGATGCCTAGGAAAAATTCGATCCTAGAGCTAGGGATTGGGATTCTTGGAGATTCCATTGTTAGAATTGCCTCAAATTTGGAGGAGAGGGACGGGACCCACTAGCATAGTAGCTTATAGGAGATCAAAGTTTTTCCTTGGGTTAATTCCTGGGAAATTGATGCCCTAGGTGACCTAATGGGGCTAGACATAGGGAAAAGGGGGAAAATGGTAAAAATAGGGCTACAATAATCACGCCTCTAAGGGACCAGTGCCTAATTCACTTGGGGATATGCAGTCAAGGATGGTGATGAGTAAGAACTTGGTTTCTTGATCAAGGAGGCCCAAAAAGTCAACTTCATCCAATGTTGAGAGAGAAAAGAAAAGTGATCTTCAGCATTTATACGTCAAAGCAAACGATGCAAGCATATCGAGAAAAATAATCTCTAAGACATTTCATTCATATAATATTGGCCCATACATTAAATTAGCTAAAACATGCTCAATTCCATATTTCGATTATGCAACAACTAGCCCTAATTTTAGCAGTATGCGGCAACAAGAATAATAACATCAAAATTCACTTACAATGTTATAGAATATATCCAACCAGCATTTCGTTCATAAGACAAAGCTCCAAGACAAGATAAATAGCCCAAATCCATACGTCAAAATTCATCCATCTCCGAAAAATATCCTCCAAGGAAAAATTCGAAGTTCTCTATGATTAGAGAGATCCCAAATCAAGTGATTGTTAATTTTGGGTACCATCAAATGTGCTCTAGCTCCAAAATTTTGTGGAGGGGCTAGAACACATGAGATCTCCAAGACTCAAAAATCATTTGGAAAAATTCCACCTGGATGAGGAGTTATTAGATTAATTAATATTTTTAATGGGTTCCTAAGTCTAAACTTGGGAAAATAAAAATATTAATGTGTATTAATAAAGATATGGGTGAGAAGCTTCTAAGAGACGAGGATCAAGTCTGTATTAATCTTAGTCGTTGATTACTAACTTAATCTCGGTCGTTGATTCATCAACAGGAAAAGTATAAGGGAAGACTTGAGAGTCATTTGGAGACACACCGGACAAATACTCAGTAACCCCAGGGAAATCAATTCTCAAGGAGAACGAGTTCGATTTCAGAGGTAGAGTTGCAGGGTGAAGGAAGAGGAGGGCATCAGTCGCAGTCAAAGACTGAGGAGGAGGTGACGCAGGGCATTCGAAAAACAGCGTAGAGGGAAGAGCAGGGAGACAGCACCATTGGAGATGTAGTCCTCACACAGGCTGACACAGAGTGATGCAGAAGTGACGCAGAAGTGGGTGAAGGGTCTCCAGGGTGTCATAACTTCTGCAGGAGGAGGAGAAACTTTGTCTCAAGTGTTCCTCTCAAAAGTGTCTCATTTTTTCTATAGAATCATTCCTTGTAAAGCAATCGTTGCTGAAGATTAATAAATAAACCCTCATCTATTGCACTGGTTTTTCCACATTGGGTTTTTCCAGGGACAATTGTCCAAAAACAACTGTGTTGATGTGATTGATTCTCGTGCTTGTATATCAAAGTTATTTTCTCTATGTAATTATGTGATAACTGCAGTAGAATTTATTTTAATGTTTACTAAAGGGTTTCATAAATAACTTTTTGTGAGAGATAAGTAGGTGAAATAAATTAGTTATTGCAGTAGAATTTTGTGTTAGAAATTTTCACATGGTATTAGAGCAGAGATCGGGCAACAGGATTGAAGAATCTACTATGAGTCAGAAGCATGATGCCAGGGCATCAACTCAAAGGGACTCACGCAGATCTTCAGAGAAAGAAGAGAGCACGAAGAACATGGATCATGATTATTCTATGTTAGCTTCCAGACTGGAAGAAGAAGTCGCTTTCCTAGCGAGTTCTACCTCCTCTAAGGTTTGGTATATAGACAATGGAGCCTCCTGGCATATGACAGGAATACGAGAATGTTTTTCAAATTATCAGCAAGAAAGGATGTATTTTCAGATCACCATGGGAAATAAGGCAAAATCTACCCTCGTAGGAAGAGGTATTGTAGTCTTTCAAACAGAAGTAGGGATTGACTTCGAGCAACCAATGTGTTGCATGTGCCAGGTTTGGGGATGTACTTACTCTCTGTATCTCAGCGTCAAAACAAGGGCTATGACATTTTCTTCATTAAGGAGAAAGTATATGTCAAAGACCCATGTTGGAAAAGAAAGGCCCATATTGGAGTCAGAAGTAACAGGTTGTATAGATTACAGCTAGAATCTCGAATGGCATTGATAGGCAATAGTGGGGAAAAATATTTGAATGAACTATGGCACAACAGGATGGGACACTTACACCATGGGGCTCTAAGAATTCTCAAGAAAACAGTATCAAGAGTTCTAGAATTAAGTACCGAACAAAATGATGTATGCAGAGGATGTGCACTAGGCAAGTACGCCAAGGCAGCGTTTTCCAAAAGCAACAATAGGGCTAAGAGTGTTATGGGATTGATACACTCAAACATTTGTGGACCCATGTCCACAAAATCTCTTAGTGGTGCCGGATATTTTATCACCTTCATTGATGACCATTCCAGAAAGACTTGGATCTACTTTCTAAAAACCAAGGCTGAGGTTTTTGGTTGATTCAAAGGGATCAAGGCTCTAGTTGAGAATTTGACAGGAAAGAAGATAAAGATATTTCGCTCAGACAATGGTGGGGAATACATCGACAATGACTTCAATGATTTTTGCGCAAGGGAAGGCATCAGAAGGGAGTGAACAACCCCCATAATCCGAAGCAGAATGTAGTCGCAGAAAGGAAGAACCGTACTATTGTTGAAGCAGCCAGGGAAATGTTGTATGAACAAGATATGCCCAAGTTTCTATGGGCTGAAGCATGCAACACGACAATGTATATCCAGAACAAGACTCCTCACAGGGCATTAGGTCAAATTACTACGGAGAGTGTCTTCACCAGTAAGAAACCTGAGGTGAGTCATTCCAGGATATTTGGGAGTTTGGCATACTACCATGTACCCGAAGAAAAGAGGAATAAATAGGATCAAACTACGAAGAAAGGATATCTTGTAGGATATAGCAAGAATGCTAATGCATATAGAGTCTATCTTCCAGGGAATAGGAAGATCGTAATTCAACGGGATCTAAAGTTCATGGAGGACAGAGCTTTCAAAAAATCCCAAGAAATGCCTTCTGAAGAACAGTTAAAGTATAATCTGTTGGTCCAGCCACTTCGACTAGCAGAAACTAGCACTAGTGTTTCTCGAGAAGAGGAGAAGGTAGATATACCCACTACCAATGGTAGAACGAGCCAGGAACTTTGACAAATACTACAAATTGCAAATGATTTTGTCAAAGTGCCCAATAACGAGAAAGGGGAGCATAGACAGCCAAACAGATACCAGGCCTTGGTGGCTCAAGTTGGAGAACCCTCCAGTTTTCAAGAGGTCGTTCAGTATCAAGTATGGGTAGATACTAAGATAGAGGAATACAGTTCCATAATGGTCAATGATGTCTAGGAAGTGGTACCTAGGCCTCTAGACAGGTCAGTTGCAAGGTCGAGATGGCTCTACAAAGTCATATACGCTGTAGATGGCAGTGTAGAAAAATAAAAAGCCAAGTTTGTGGCTAAGGGGTTTGCTCAGAAGGAAGGGACAGACTACGAAGAAACCTTTGCCCCAGTAGCCAGGTATACTTCTATTAGATTCATGATATCCCTTGCAACTCAGATGGGGTGGGAGATTCACTAGATGGATGTCAAGACGGTGTTCGTGAACGCGGTGATAGAAGAAGAAGTATACATTGAATAACCAGAGCATTTTGAGACACATGAGAAGAAATCTCATGTATGCAGATTGAAGAAAGCTTTGTATGGGCTTAAACATGCACCTAGAGCATGGTATGGTCGAATTGATGGCTACTTGCAGAAGATGGGATTCGTCAAGAGTGACGCAGATCCTAACCTCTACTATCTGGTTGTAGAGAATGAGCCTCTAATCCTAGTTTTACAAGTGGATGATCTCTTTCTAATAGGATCATCCAGGCTCATCAAAGATTGCAAAGAGAACCTAGCCACAGAATTCGACATGAAGGATTTGGGACAGATGCATTATTTCCATGGGTTAGAAGTTTGGCAGTAGAAGGGTGAAATTTTCCTTGGGCAAGGGAGATACGCTACAAAGATTTTGAAAAGGTTCAGAATGCAGGACTATAGACCTATGGCTACTCCAATGATCACCAACTGGAAGAAGATTGATCCATCCTAAGATAAAGAAGTCAATCCCACCTTGTACAGGCAACTCATAGGGTCCCTGATGTATCTGGTCAATACCAGGCCAGACATTTGTTACACTGTCAACACCCTCAGTCAGTGCATGGTAGAACCAAAGAGGGTGCACAAGGTAGCAACCAAGCATGTTCTCAGGTATATACAACGAACAATCAAGCATAGACTAATGTACACCCAAGGCAATGACATCAAGTTGAGTGGGTTCACTGATGTAGATTGAGTTGGAAGTTCAGTAGATCAGAAAAGTACCATTGGGTATTGTTTCACCATTGGATCAGGAATGACCTCCTGGTGTAGTAGGAAACAGAAATTCGTGGCTCTGAGCTCAGCTGAAGCTGAATATATAGCAGCTAGCATAGCTTCGTGCGAAGCCATATGGCTTAGGAAATTTCTTGTGAATCTATTCAGAAGAATGATGGAAGCGACCAGTGTTTTCTGTGATAATCAGAGTTGCATCAAGCTCTCTGAGAATGCAGTCTTTCATGATCGATCAAAGCACATTGATATCAAGTGTCACTTTATCAGACACTGTGTCCAACGAGGGGCAATACAGTTGAGGTACACCCCAACAGGAGAATAGGTGGCAGACATTCTCACCAAGGCCCTAAGAAGAACAAAGTTTTTTTACTTCGGGGATAAGATGTGGATGGTGAAGAATCCATTTCAGTAGCAGAAGCAGATAGTATGAGGAGTTGCAGTGCAAAAGTTAGTAGTGGTGGTGTTATGGGCAACATGATGCAACATATTCAAAGGGAGTTGCAGTACAGATGTAGCAGTGATAGTTACAGTGTCATGGGCAGCAGTACAGGTTGCAGCAGCATAGTGGATGAGAGGCAGTAGGACGAGCATCAATAGCAGAGAGGACTGTGTCATGGATCAGTGTGATGCTTCTATTGGGAAGTATTGCTACAACACATTCCTCGCTAAGAGGGAGTGTTGATTTTGGGTAGCATCGAATGTGCTCTAGCTCCGAAATTTTGTGGAGGGGCTAGAACACATGAGATCTGCAAGACCCAAAAATCGTTTGGAGAAATTCCACCTGGATGAGGAGTTATTAAAATAATTAATATTTTTAATGGGTTCCTAAGTCTAAACTTAGGAAAATAAAAATATTAATGGGTATTAATAAATATATGGGTGAGAAGCTTCTAAGAGACAAGGATCAAGTTTGTTTTAATCTTAGCTGCTGATTAGTGACTTAATCTCGGTCGTTGATTCATCAACAAGAAAAGTATAAGAGAAGACTTGAGAGTCATTTGGAGACACACCGAGCAAATACTCAATAACCCGAGGGAAATCGATTCTCAAGAAGGAGTTCTATTTCAAAGGGAGAGTTGCAGGGTGAAGGAAGAGAAGGGCATCAGCAACAGTCAGAGACTGAGGAGGAGGTGACACAGGGCATTCAAGAGACAATGCAGAGGGAAAAGCAGGAAGACAGCACCATTAGAGATGCAGTCCTCACACAGGCTGATGCAGAGTGATGCAGAAGTGACGGAGAAGTGGGTGAAGGGTCTCTAGGGTGTCAGAACTTCCCCAGGAGGAGGAGAAATTGTCTCAGGTGTTCCTCTCAGAAATGTCCCAGTTTTGCAGTAGAACCATTCCTTGTAAAGTCATTGTGCTAAAGATTAATAAATAAACCCTCATCTGCTGCACCGATTTTCCCACATTAGGTTTTTCCAAGGACAATTGTCCAAAAACAACTGTGTTGATGTGATTGATTCTTGTGCTTGTATATCACTATTATTTTCTCTATGTAATTATGTGATAACTGCAGTAGAATTTATTTTAATGTTTACTGAAGGGTTTCGTAAATAACTTATTGTGAGAGATAAGTAGGTGAAATAAATCAGTTACTGCAGTAAAATTTCATGTTAGAAATTTTCACAGTGCTAATACATCAATACATAGCCTCCTAAGGAGTTTAATTAGCCTATGAGCCTACATTAACCCCTAATGATAAAATAATGTGCAAATAAAATCCCTATTGGTGACAAGCCCACCAAACTAGCTCACAAGTGTAAAAATAAGCCTCACAAGGGGCTAAATAATAATATGTACATGTTGTAAGGCCCTCCAAAGGCTCAATAATATCATGAAGTGCCATATTGAGGAATAAACTCCTCAAAATATGATGGACAAGGGGGTGGCCCCTTGTCCTCCAAGTAGTAGAGATGTAGTGCTCCCAGTAGATCTGAGGGCAGATAAATGACCACATGGGTCTCCATATGAATCGGAGATGCCTGTAGATCCTCTGCAAGGGCCCAAGTGGTGGAATGAACCCTGCAATGACATCGTACAAGTTGGGACACCTGTCAAGTGCGTGGGGCTCTTGTGGGGGCATGTTGGGCATAATGTACCAAGCATATCACCATCATCCCAAAATTAGATCGCTAGTAGTCTCTGAGCATCGATGAAGATTCGTGGGATGTTGTCTACTACTATGGAGGTCCATGGCTCTCTATGCACACCCTACATATGCCAATGTAGACCTTTGGGGGTTAGGATGCCATATAAGGAAACCAAACTCAAATGAAAACGACCTGTAATCCTGCATAAGATCCAATGTGTCCCCTAGGCTTTCAGTACAACCAGTGATTAAAATAATCGGGTAAAAGAGCTTACAAATCATGGATAACAAAGTGGGCACTTCATAATGGCATTCCCTTCCGTAATGGGCTTTGGCATGTGCTAGTGTCTTCAAGCTCCAAACGGGGTTAACCAAGTACCTTATTAGGTGGTTTCAGCGTTTAAAGGGGATAGTATGTCCAAGGTACATCCCTCTAATGGGGGTAGCAAGTGACAAATAAGAGAGATGGAATAGGGAATGAGAGGGGCACTCCTGGGACACATAGTGGTGCATAGGGGTGGCTAGATAAGGGGAAGCCCACACCTGGGATGGTAATTTATAGAAAGGAGCAATTGTGGTACATGAGGTGCCCTGGCCTTGATTTTTTGATCCTTCTTTATATACCCCTTTTTCCTTTTATGAATTTTCTTTAATTAACTGCTCGGGGCTCAAAGGACAAGAGCATGATGCGTAAGATATAGCAGTGATTACCCCCTTTAGGTAGGGCAGTTCATTGCCCTCCAGGGGTTGGGACAATCATGGGTTCCTGAATGATAGAGGAGGCTCATCTAGGGCCTATGGAACCAAGGTGATGGCCATGGATTGGGGTAGAGCTCACGTAATGGCTTTTTCCCATGTGCTAATTATTTTTGTCCCAACCATCTTTTGCATTTTGTGGTACAATTTCTTGTTAAATGTGACCAATTATGCTTTTCACTTTTTCTTTTAATTGCTTCAACCTCTAGAGCATCATTTTAGGCCTGACCCAAGGTGAGGGCAAGGGGATTAGGAGGTTAGCCCTATGTGGACCCAAAATTGAAATGTGGCCCCAGGCAGGAGAAAAGATCAATGGGGGTATAGTGATTGAAAGGGAGTAATATGTGCGAGTAACAGAGCAGGACCACGCACCCAAAGTCGGCGTTTCCCAAGGAGTACCACCCTAGAACCAAATGGTCAATTAAGGAGATCCCACGGGAATAAGATCCAAGGGTAGCAACCAAATTAGATCAAGGGAACAAGAGCACAAACTAAGCCCACACTTTCCACCAAATCCCCCCATCAATCCATACCTAGAAAGTATCCATGATAGGTAAACCCAATACTCAATTACCAAATGACAAGACATACCTTTAGATTTGGGAGGCCCACCTTCAAACATATGATCAATATAGGTGGGTGAGGAACCACATGACTAGCTCAGGTGGTAAAGAAATCATACAATGAGCTAGTAGGAGGCATCTAAGGGGTTGTTGGCTGCCGATTGAGGCTCATCATGGCGAAAAAATTCCCCTTGGGATACCACCCGCAAAGTGGTGGGTAACAGGCCCCATGCATGAGTTGTGAGGTGGTTGCACTGAACAAGATAGTTTGGTACCGGTTCGGCAAAAATGGTTGGTTCACTACTGAACTGGCCATTTCCGGTCTGTCGCACCAGTTTGAAGTAATTTAGGGTTGAAAACGGCCAAATCGGCTAGTCCAAACCAATGTTTTAAAACTCTGACTTGAACTTCGACTCGGCTAAGGGTCGACTCCAACTCCGACTCTGACTTGGTATCGACTCGGTCGGCTCGATTTCAATGACTCAGTTGTTGTAAAAAATACATTAAATATTTATTTTAATTTTTAAAAAACATCATTTTAAAGATTTTCATTCATGTTTCCAAACACACAGCATTAGAATATAGATAGAAGACAACATAAAAGTAGGCTCATGAATATATCCATTATATCAAAATGGCACCCAGTGCACTGTCCAATACATACATGATCATGATATAGAGATCAAAACAAAAACACATAACCAAGGAGGCTAGAAATGGCCTCTACAACAAAAGTAAACTGTGACCAGTACTACTGGCTAGTGGTTACTGCTAGAGGAGCTGAGATCATCTGGATCAATCTCTGAATCAGAGTCAGACAGGGGGCCCCATGGCTCCTCCTCATGATCATCTCCAACTACAACTGTAGAAGTGGTAGCACTAGCACGTTGTGTAGCAGCTACAAGCTGAGATAGACAAGATATGCGCTTTTGTCGTGGCTGAGCAGAGGAAGCGCCTGCAACTGGAGGACTTGTTGGCTCTGAGGCTGAGGCTAGTACAAGTGGATTAGGATTTGCATTCAATTGAACATGTTGTTTGAGTGATGCTATCGTCTGTAATTCATAATCAATATCCTCATCAAAAGCAAACTCTGCTGGATGACTCTCCACTACCCAATCTGATGTTGGATCAATGTCTTCCAACACAATGGGATCTGAATCAGGTCTTTTGTTCAAAATTGGTTGCGTCTAAGTCAGAGCTTGTATTGGACATAGACTAGATCATTTAACCGTTTTTTATCCAAACGGTTTCTCTTCTTTGTGTGAATCCTCTCAAAGATAGACCAATTGCGCTCACACCCAGTAGCACTCCAACTTTGACTCAAAATATGAATTGCAAACTTCTACAATTCAGGACAATCACTACCAAAAGCCTCCCACCATTGTGCTGCAAAAAACATAGGAGTATAATGAGTTAGCTCAACAAAATTACAAATTATATCCAACTTTCAAATTATAAACGATTTAAGAAAATAAGTATTACAAATTTTTAAAATTGAAATTTTTGTTTACCTGGCTCATCTGCTTCCCTTGCCATCTTTGCTAGGTTCTTCCCAAAGGTACCTGAGGCATTGTTGAAGGTTGTGGCCTATCGGTGTATCTCGAGCTGATCACACTCCAATGGGATCATGTGATCAATGCAGTCAATCAATCCATCTCTAACCTCCCCCCTCAAAGCTCCTATCGCCTTAGCTTTATAATGATATCGTGGGTTCAAAAAATACCCAGCTGCATGTATAGGGCAATGGAGTTGATTATTCCATCTTTCATCAATGATTGCCCAAATGGGCCCATACTTAGCCACTTAATCCTTGTACACCCTCTTTATTTTCTCCTTTGCTTGATCCATATCCTCATAAATGAAGCCCATAGCCAATCTTTCGCCATCCACCAACCGCAACACCTTAACGAGTGGTTCAGCAAGCTTCACAATCTCTATTGGCTTTCTCCAAAATATTTCTTCATTAACTTTCTTTTTCAATTCTTTGCCTTCTAGTTTGTGAGACTATTGGCTTTGATTCCATTCTTCACTGGAAAAATATCTTTTGCAAGTTTCTATGTTGTGAAAGCATAGATTGCAATGTCAAAAAATGAGTAGCAAATCTAGTGATGGCAGGCCTAATAATATCCCCTGTGTGTTTCCTCATCAAGCTCAAAATCCATGAATGATTGTAGATAAATTTTGTTATGCTTTTGGTATGATCTACAATGTTTTTGACCCAATCTAATTTGCCAATATCCTCAAGCATGAGGTCTATGCAATGTGCAACACATGACATCCAAAAGATGGTTCTGTGTTTTTCCTCTAATAGTCTACAAGCAAGAACATAGTTAAAGGCATTATTTGTGATGACTTGAACAACATTAGCCACCTCCACCTCCTCAACAACCTCATCCAATAGCTGAAACAAAAATTGTCCATATTTTACCATATCAGATGCATCAACTGATTTTAGAAACATGGTTCCCTGTGGGCAGAAGATAAGAAAGTTTATGATGGTACGGTTTCTTTGCTCAGTCCATCCATCTGACATAATGGTACATCTTGTTCTTGCCCATGAGTCCTTGAAATCTTTCAAATACTCATTAATGGAGGCAATTTCTTTCTGCAAACGATACCCCCTTAGCTCATGCACAGTAGGGCCTTTGAAGCCTTTTCCAGCAGCATGTATGGCATCATGTATGGCATCAAACATAGGCTCATAATATGGTGAACGGGAAGCATTGAAGGGGATATCAGCATCATACCACCATCTACATATGTAATCACAAGCAGTCTCCCTCAATTCTTTCTTCCAATGGTCATTTAAAGTGGGTTGGATATGATTTTTATTAGCTTGAGGACCATGTGCATCTGATGGAGAGGAGGGAGTGAAATAACTTTTGATATTCCTATCACCCTTTTTCATTTTACCCTTTCCCTTTTCTTGAATAGACTCAAAAGAGGGAGGAACATATCGGCTGGGGTTGGATGCATCAGTACAAGGGATAGAGGAAGAACCCTCAAAATCAAAATGGGGGTTGGTAGCCAGCTTTTTTGTATATTCCTCTTCCTCCCAATTTCAACATCTAACTATTTTTGCCTAGCCTTATCTTCTTTAAACTTCTCAAATTTGGCTAACAAATCCTTCCTAATCTCCCCAATTTCTGGTGAGGTACATGGAGTAATCTGGCCTCTAATCCCTGCCAAGTGTTGTTTCAGCCTATTAATGCCCCCAAGACCATCCTTAATTTTCCTATGGCAAAATTTGCAATGCATTTGACTATCAACCATTTCAACATATGCCCAAGCTGAATCTTTCACTCTAGGTGTCATTTTTTGACTTGGAAATGAAAGCAAAAAATCTGAAAATGAAAACAAACAAACAAAAAGAATTGATTTAATGTTCGTTTCTTTCACAAAAAAACATTCTTTTCAATTTCCAGATTTGCACATAAAATTTAATAAGCAAAAACCGATTTTACAAGTGAAAAATAAATACCTCCAAGCACAAATTGCCTCCTCAAGGTTGCTCCAAGAAACCAACTCCTCAATGGCAAATGCTGCTCCAAATGGATGCCCAAGAAGCTCCTCACTCCAGCTACAATGTTTGCCCAAGACTCCTCACTGCTGCTCCAAAAACAAACTCAACAACTCCTCACAAACTCTCACTCAAACTCTCACTCAAATGCATGAGATGGTTTTGAGGAAATGAGAAGGGTTGGGTGGGTTAAATAGGGTTTAGAAGAGGGGAATGGACCCCAAGGACAAAATAAACAAAAAAAATCGGTTTGGAGTCCCCCAAAAGAATTATTTAAAAAAAAAGTCGTTGTTTTTATGGGTTATTGGGTCGTTGTACACAACCCAGCCGAGTTAATACGAACTCAGCCGAGCCAGCCGAGTTGCTAGACAACCCGGCCAACTTGGTATTAAACCGGCCAACCAAACCATTTCCTAGGCTGGGTCACAGCTAGAGGGTCTGGCTCGAACCAACTCGACCAAGTCGGTTCTGAGCCGACCATTTTTTAAAACAATGGTCCAAACCGGTTCAGTCTATTCCTGATAACATTGCGTACACATTACAGTCTTTAGATCAGATGAGTTCTAACCCTGTAGTATTCTTGTCACATGTGGAAAAATGTTTGTGAACAAATGCTAGCAACGCAAAGTTGCAATTACTAGGCCTTGAAAGTGCAAGAAAAGGAGCGCCCAAAAGTGTAGCCCTGTCCATAATTTCAGAGAATATCTCAGCAAAGAAGGGACTATTTGGATTGTAAATGACTTAAGGGCATGTGTGTTAGACTTAATTCATAGAGATGGCTTGTGGCATGTATGAACTTTTATTTCCAAACATTGTTGACCCCTCTCTCTTTTAATATATATATATATATATATATAATTATATATATATATATATATATATAATTCGAAACCACTTTAAAATTTGTTAAGAATTAAAAAGGCACCCTTTCGGATTGTCTTAAAGAATTGATAGTACATTTGGTGAAATATATGTCCACACATAAAAAGAAAAAGTTGGGCTTTCTTTTTGAAGGTGGTGGAGGAAAGTTGTCACCTTGAAAATCCCCTTACCCACTTAACAAATGACCCCTGAAGCTCATATGACAATTGTTACCTACTACGATCTTCCTAGCAAGGAATGAGGACCCCATGGCCCAATGGACAAGGCACCAGTCTAATTTTTCAAGTCCAAAAGTCCAACAGGGAAGATTTTGCCCCTTCTATCTTCTTGTCTCTTCCTCTATCTCCTTTCTTCATGCAAATTTCTACCGCCATAGGGGAATTGTAAAAATATCACTAGCATGATGAACTTATGTAAAAGACTTAGACCCTTGGTACTTGGTTACTAAGGGAGTCCCTCTAGAGTGTTTTTTTACACTTAATTATTTTTGCTTTTCAGCAGAAATAATTAATTGAATTTTTTCACTCACATCCCCTACAGCGAGTGTGTCTTAACAACTAAGCCTTGAGGATGTTTTCTAAGATTAAGGTCAATGTATATTACCATGCTAGGCATTATCTAAAGTCTTGTGGAACTGCATTAGTTTTCTCTAGGATTTTTTAATAATTAAAAATTTCCTGCATAAAAGAAATTTCTAATTAAAATTTGTGCAAAAAAATAAAAAAGTGGTACTAGGAAATGTCGTATAGGATGTGAGTACACATTTTTCAAACATTACCTTAGTACCCACTTTGGGGTGGAAAATAATAATTTTCCCTCATGAACAATCACTTTTACTCAAAAAAGTGAGAAAAAGACATCAAAAAGCAAGATAATTAATCACTTGAAACATGCCAAAAACATTTTTCTAGTCAACTGAGACTCTCAAGCACTTAAAGCTGAGTTAGAGGCCCACATGGAGGTCGAATTGAAGGCCAAATCAAGAAGTCGAATTTGTAAGGACAGGTGGGCTGCCATCAAGTGCGAGTTAGAGGCCCAAATGGAGGCTGGGTTCCATCATTTATGCAAGGTCGAGTTCACTTGTTGGTTGTCTCACGAGTTAGAGGATCATTTGGGACGCAGGAATGAGAGTTCACTCCCTCTCCTTGATGCACATCACCTCTTTTGATGAGCACGGATTACAATTGACACACTCGTGCTCGTCTCTTGATCAACATTTCCACTTTGGGAGTTATGCCTTGCACACTTGGAGGAACCTGTGCCCCTCTCTTGGATCCACTTGGAAACTTGTCCTTGCATTGGGATCCCCATCCTTTCTTTGGATCTCCAACCTCAATTGTTATAAATTGAAGCTCCCTCCTTTTGTCCAAGCTAATGTTGAAGATTTGGAGCTCTTAGGGAACTGTTGCTACTTTATTGTTGTTCTATCATTGGTTAATAAAAGAAGGCTTTGGAGGCTTATGGAGTGTTGAATTGTGTGGATTGCTTGGAGCTTTCATGAGGTAACTTTGTATTGTTTCAATTGCATTGCTTCGAATTTGTATTCTAGGCCTTAATAGGGGCATTGTTGTCCAAAAGAGAAGACAGACAATCTTGGTTGTTTGTTTGTCTTCTTTATAGCTTGTGTTACTGAAATTGAAATTCACATGTGTTTCATGGTTGAATATCATCTTATTCATTCCCGATATGCAAGCTTCACCTATGACTACTAACTTCTTGGCAAGATCCTAAGAAAGTTGCAGGTTCCTCAAAGTTTGAAGACTTGGAATTCTCCTCAGTTGGAGTACCAAGCTTCAACATACAAAAGAAGCTTTATTCCCACTTAGCACCAAGTGTCTCCAAGTACTTTGAAGACCCCAATCTCTCTATTCTATTCTCATATAAATTTCTAAAAGTTTCTTCAATATTTCTTCGCTCGATTTTCAGTGATTTCATTCTTAAATCTAGCATTGTGAAGGCTAATTAGCTGCTGTCCTAGCAGTCAAAACAGCTAAGAAAAGCCAAGTTACCTTGGCTTTTCCTTGGTTGCATAATGTAGAAATTCATAACTTTTATTCTAGCATTCAACTTGGTATTTTTTGGGTTTTATCTACTAACATATGAAGGTGTTCCAAAAGCATTTTGGGTATCTTTTACATAATTTTGCTTGCTCGTTTTTAACAGGTCAGCAAAATTACAAAGGGAGCTGCTACCAAAATTTGGTCCAATTAAAGCATTCAAGCACACCAAAGGAACCTCATACAATTCACTTTGTAAAACAAAGATATTCACCACCAGTATAACTTCAAAAACCACTTTTCTCCCTTTATCCATAAGGGATACCATCACCTAACAAAGTATTGTAATCTTGAGGGAGCTAGGACAGTCTCTTAGGCATCCCAATCCCCCTACCCTCTAGAGGTCTCTTATGTCTTGTTTCATTTTCATGGTGTGCTTTCATTGGGATTAAAATATACTGTGCACTGCAAAGCATTAGAGTAGTTTAATATCATTTCATAAATTAGATTTCATTTTATTTATGCTGTAGAATAGATTTCAATTTCTTGCAAAAGCAACAAACCTTCCCCTCAATTCCTGATAGGCTCTCGTCTGTTGCAAGCATAGCTTGGCCCTTGTTCATGATCAGGGAGGACTTGTTGGTGGTATAGTCTAATAAGGAAAACCAATTTTACCATTTATCATAAGTTTGGGGGAACGTAAAGGTTGACTTGTGAAATCAGAGGTGTGGGATAGTTTCCCCTCATGTTGGATCTCCTTGCAATTGGCTGACTTGTGAAATCAGGCGAGTACTCATTGAAGCGAAGCTTCCTCCTATTGGATCTCCTTCTGACTCTCTGAAATCCATTCATAGGATAAAAGTAGAGGAGGAAACACACATTAGATTAGTTTCTTTTTCTTGCAATCACATGGGTCATACATGTTGAAAATTGTGGTAGCCATGGTCAGTTATTTCATCCTAAAAGGAAATTAGAAAAAAATTCAAATTTAATTTTGCCTCCAAAATTTTCAAGTCGGCTCCATCAAATGACAAGTCAGTTGGACTCCTCATTTGGACACATAAAAATTTGTGCATCTCTAATCCAGCGAAATTGCAGGGAAGGCTGAAATTTCAAGAGCATGGTTTTTATAATGGCACTTGATCATGATCTTGGCTACTGTTTTGGTTATTATCTGTTAAGGTTATTTCTGTTGTATTGATGAATCTGGAACTCTCTCTCTCTCGCTCTCACATAAGGACACATTTTTGGGTTTTCCCCTTGTGGGTTTTTCCCTGGCCTCAGGCCTAATTTCTGTGTCTCTTGTCTCATGGTTTCTTGATGTTTCAAGTTTACTGTTCTACTACTCTCTTCATGCTTATGGTTCATGTATATTATTGTTTAATGATGCAAACAAAAAATGCTAATAATTTGTGTAAATCTGTGCAAGTAATTTGTTCTTCTAATGCCCTTAATAATAAAATATCAACATGGTACCAGAGCCAGGGGCCATTACGAACTCGAAGAGCAGCATTGATTGTTGGACTTTCAATTTTTTTATGCAAGAGACCTAAATTCTTACAGTGATCCAAATCCTAAGTTTATGTCAAGTTCTGATCCCTTCGAATTACTGGAAGCCGAATTTGTACCCACAGAAGGTGCAGATCCAAGCTGTGGTAATAGGAGTCTAGTCACAGAAGCCGAGCTTCCTTTGGCTTAGCAGAAGCCTGTAAATCTGAAGTATGACAAGGTATTAAATGAAGTCTGTGATGAAAGGTATTGAGCCATCTCTAATCTCAGAAAAGCGATGAAGGCTGAGGTATGTAATATTATTTTTTTTTATGGAAAGTTCAATAGTAATAATGATCCAAGCTGAGGTTGCTTTGATTCATGAACTACCTTGCCTCATAATGACAATAAATAAAAAAGCAATTATAACCTAGCCTCAATTATGATGTGATCCAAGGATTGTCTCTATGACTAGTTCAAGTTCTGTATTTTGATCCAAGTTTGTTACTGTGACATAATTCAAGTTTGTTACTGTGATATAATATGGTTCAAGCCTATGTCATATCAAAGAATAATCTGAATTCTGTGGTGAAAAGAAAATGACTTGTGAACCTGTACAAATGATCCGAGCCTATGGCTGTAACATATTTTCTTAGTTGGCAGGAAAAACTTGAAGAAACGCTCAACGTGGGCCAAGGTTTCTCTAATCACAAGCCCAAGCTCCCTCATGATATAATTTGAATGAAGTCTGAAAAAGGTACAAACCTCCACTGTTAGAAATTAATTCTAAATCACTGTTTGATTGATAAATAAACACCAGACAGCCCCACAGGGGTAGGCGAGTTGGTAATCACAATGCGGTGAATTTCGTTAGAAAGGCGGGCTCCATACTGAAGGTCATGAGTTCAATTCCCCCAGACTAACCCGGAGTTGTGGAGAGGGGCAGGCGCAGTTTCCCAGGGGTTATAGTGGTAGCGGTCAAAATCGACCCCTTGTAACGCGAGTTGCGAGGCTGCTCCAGTGGTCGATTCCTCTGTTAACAAAAAAAGAAAAAGATAAATAAACACCAGATAAATTCTGAATGTAATATGTATATATATAGATAAAAATTGAATGTTGTTTACAAGGCTAAGGTGGTGCTCCTTAAATAGGAGTTGACTCGCCATGCCTAATCAGAGAGACATGTCCCTTGGGCACTGATGTCTCTTCATTTAACTAATTATTTGCTAATTAATTGATTATAATTAATAGTTTACTTATTTAAATAATATTTTAATGTTTTAATCTTTATTTAATTGTTATGACTTTAAGTTCATAACATTGCTTTCCCCTTAAGATGCTTTGTCCTCAAAGCATAGGTAGGCCTGGGTGTTAATGCACAAAACGTTCTGATTCCCAAGATGAATCTTCCTCTAGTAACCTCTTCCATTTGATGGGGTATTCCTTTATTGTCTTAGATCGTAAAACCTTTTCTCATGTAACGAGTATACCTTCAGGTTCAAGGACTATTCTTCCTTCTCCAATGGTATTTGGTATTTCTGTTTGTGTTATTTGGTTTTGCCCTAATACTCTTTTGAGACTTGATACGTGAAAGGTATTATGGATTTGGCAGTTGTCTGGTAACTTTAACCCGTAAGCTACACTACTTATCTTTTTGATTAATTGATACCGTCCAAATGTTTAGGTGACAATTTATTCTTCCCTTGTTGTTTTAGTGATAGATGCTTATAAGGTTGGAGTCTAACAAAGACCCAATCTCCCTCCTTGAACTCTCTTTCAGAGCGGTGTTGGTGGGCTTGTTGTTTCATTCTATTACGAGCCATGGTTAGATTTTCTTTTAGTAAGTTGATGATTCTTTGAGTTTCTCCTAAGTGGTCTTTAACTACTGTTACCCTAGAACCAAGGAGTGAAAATTCCTTCCACTTGGGTGGCTCATAACCATATAAGGCTTGGAAGGGTGTCATCTTCGCTGACGTGTGGTATGCAGTGTTATACCACCATTCTGCCAGGTGTAGCCAATGTGTCCATTTGTTTTGTTTTTCTATAACGAAACAACGAAGATATGTTTCCAAGCATTTATTAATGATTTCGGTTTGCCCATCTGTTTGGGGGTGATAGGCCGAACTCATATTGAGGGATATTCCTGCTTGATGGCAGAATTCCTTCCAAAATTTTCCTTTAAACCTTACATCTCTATCACTGACTATGACCTTAGGAAACCCATGTAGTTTGTAAATATTTTTACAAAACACATCAGCGATTTGTTTAGTCGTGTCAATCTTTTTAATAGCCATAAAGTGGGCATATTTAGTGAGCTTGTCGACTACTACAAATATTTTATCCTTTCCGTCAAATGCAGGTAGTCCTTCAATAAAATCCATCGAAATCTCCTCCCACTTCTGATTTGGGATGTATAGTGGGTGTAGCAATCCTAGAGTTGGAACATTTTCACTCTTGTTTCTTCAACAAATATCACATTCTGCAACATATTTCTGAATTTCCTTGCTCATACCTTTCCAATAGAATGATTATCGTATGTTGTAGTGAGTCTTGTAGAATCCGACATGTCCGGTTGCTGGTGAATTGTGAGACTCTTTTAGTATGTTCACCTTAAATTTGGATGCGGGTGTTAGGTAAATTCTACCCTTGTACCATAAGATGTCGTTTTTCCACTCGAACTTGGTATACTGACTAATATTGTTAATCATGGAGTCACAATCCTTATCCTTGGCATATTCGGCTCATATTTCGTCCAACCATTCCAAAACAACTATCATGGTGACACATGTTGTGTGATCGTCATCCTTACGTGAGAGTGCATCAACTACGACATTCTCCTTTCCCTTCTTGTGTAGTATTTCTAAATCGAAAGCTGAAAACTTCTCCATCCACTTCTGTTGTTTTGTGGTTAATGTCTTTTGCTGAAGTAAGAGTTGAACACTGTTGTGATCGGTTCAAATTGAAAATTTACTTCCAAGCAAATATTGGCGCCATTTCGTCAAAGCGTGTATGATGGCGAGCATCTTGTTTTGGTATGTTGATTTTAAGCCTTCTCATTTATTAAGTTTCCTGCTCTCAAATGCTATAGGGTGGTTGTCCTGCATTAATATAGCTCCAATTCCGAACCCAGAAGCATCACATTTGACTACGAACGGTTTGGAGCAGTCAGGAGTTGCTAGTACTGGTGTGGTTGACATCACCTCCTTTAATTTCTCAAAACACTTGTCTACTTGCTCATCCCACTTAAAAGTATTTTTCTTTAACAAATTCGTCAAGGGCGTTGTCAGATGTGCGTAGTTTTTTATAAATCTTCTGTAATACCCTGTTAAACCTAAAAATCCCTCAGCTTAGATATGTTCATGGGTTTGGGCCATTCTTTGGTTGCCTTGATTTTGTTGGGATCCACTTGGACTCCTTCCCTTGATATAATATGTCCTAGGTATTCAACTTCCTTCTGCCCAAACGTACATTCTGATAGCTTGGCGTAAAACTGGTATTTTTTCAAAACAGACAACACTTCTTCTAGATGTTTGAGATGTTCTTTCCACGTCTTACTGTAGACTAGAATATCATCGAAGAAAACTAACACAAACTTTCGAAGATACGGCTGAAAGAGCTCATTCATGGTGGCTTGGAAGGTGGTTGGTGCATTTGTTAATCCAAATGGCATGACCTTGACTCGTAATGCCCTTCATGAGTCCTGAATGTTGTCTTTTCGATGTCTTCTAACCTTACTCGTATTTGGTAGTAGCCTGATCTTAGATCTAACTTGGAAAAATATTCTACACCGCGTAATTCATCTAGCATTTCATCAATGAACGGAATCGGAAACTTATGTTTAATAGTGATTTTGTTTAAGCCTCTATAATCTATACATAATTGGAAGGATTCGTCCTTCTTTCTGATCAATACTATAGGTGCAGCATATGGACTTCTTCTCTTCATAATGACTTCATGCTTCAGCAGGTCTTGTATTAAGCGTTCTATTTCTGTCTTGTAGTGATGGGGATAACGATATGGCTTAACATTAACTAGAGTTGAGTCTAGTTTGACTTTGATAATGTGTTCAATTTGCCTTTCTGTGGGTAACTTCATTGGTAGACCTTGGAAAACCTTCTTGTATCTCTGGATCTTGGATGAAATCTCTGATGGTCGATGAGTCCCTTTTGTCGATAATAATTCCATGTGCTGCCATTGTGCAACAAATGCTAATGCCCCCTTGCGAATAAGCTTTTTCATCTGTTGAGCAAAGATGACTTCTGTTGGTGGTGCCTGAAACCTGAACAACTGATATTTCCTTCCATCCCATTTGAATCTAATGAACTGTTTTATGTGATTTGTTAAATATGTGCCTAGTGTTCTTAACCATTGTACACCCAAAACAACATCCACTCCTCCTAGGGGAACTGTATAAAAACTGGACTCCATTGCATAGTCACTTAATTGCAACTTAACTTTATGGCACTTGCCCACTCCATCTATATGCTTTCCATCTGCTACCATAACTTTTAAGTTTGCTATCAAGTAAGCAAAGATGTTCAATCTTTTTGCAACATTGACATCTACAAAGTTGTGCGTACTTCTTGAGTCCACCAAAACAATAACGCTTTGCTTCTTGATGTGACCTTTAAGCTTCAATGTTTGTGGTTGAGCTATCCTTGTGATGCCTGCTATGGAAATTCGTGGCATATCCTCTTGTGATTTTGGACTAGGGTTTGCATTTTCTTCATTGTCCTCTTCGTCAAAGCTGTCTTCTAAATATTCCTCTTCTTGTTTAGCTTCACAGTTGTACAATTTTTGTGTTGCGCATTTGTGTCCTGCATAATACTTGTCTCCGCACTTCCAGCATTTTCCATCCTTTTTCCTTTTGACATTAGATTATTGTTTTCCCTCACTTCGTAATGGTGGTGGAACATACTAGTACTTTCTGATGAGGGTTTACCTGCCTTTCCCTTAGAATATTTGTTAGTCCTGTCGTTACTAGCATATGGTGCTTTGTGAAGTTTATATTTCCGCTCGATAATTATGCCTGTATGTCTAGCCTCCTCAATAGTTTTGGGTTTATGCAATTTTAATTCTTCGCGAATCTAATCTTTAAGGCCACAATGATACATTTTTGGCAGCACCTCATCTGAAAACCTTCTCTGCCTTACTGCTAATACTTCCCATTTATGAGTGTATTCACTCACTGATCCTTTTTGCTTTAGGTGAACAAATCTCTCATAGACATCATCATCATCCTCGTCATGAAACCTTTTTAACAGAGCATTTTTAAGGTTTTTCCAATTTAAATCGCAACTCGTGCATTTTGACAACCACCACAAAAACATTTTGACAACCACCACAAAAACCAATCATATGCTTTTGCTTCTAAGTAGTTAGATGCAGTAACGACTTTTTCTTGTTCTCCGAGCGGAGGGTTTGCTAAAAAAATTGCATCCATCTTATTTACCCATATGACAACACCTTTAAAGTTCTTACCATCATACTTCGATAATTCATTTTTTATTTTAAGATGGTTCCTTCTGGAAGATTGAGTATAATATTGGCTTCCTTCAAAGTGAATTTGGGGTATTTGTTGCTTCACGCCTCAGGAACTCATGCTATAGAGAAGTCTCCCCTTTCGAAGTCTTGGGACTCTATGTAGCTGAAGGTGGATCGATCTCTCCAAAGCATTGGCTCATTAAGTTTTTGAAGTAAGAGATATTGTTGGCCATCTGGTCTTGCTTACTAACTGACTTCTAGACACTATCTAGGAGTTTGTTTACCTTGTTGATGTCCTCTTGAATCTTTTCCATACAATCATTATTGTCGCTTGTCGATAAAAAAAGAGGAAGGAAACGAGATCTTCTAATCCTTCCATTCCGTTCATGAACGATACCTTTGCAATTTATGACTAAGATCAAAGATATAATTTGATTAAAAATAGCATTTTTTCTACCTTAAACAAGTTTTTTAAAAAATAAAAGACTTTTAAACTGCGGGAAAAAATAAAATACTGAGCATAGTTCAAATGCTTAGTCAAAATGAGAACTTTATCATTTTGTGCTACAATTAAAAAACAAGGTCAAAATAGGAAGTCTCTAGGTTAATAGGTCCTTTCTGTTCTGTATAAATATTTGGGGTTATTCGTTTTCATGATCAATAGTGGACGAATGGAGAGAGAGGGATTCGAACCCTTCGAACTCTCGGTACAGATGATCCGTACTGGATTAGCAATCTCCCGCTTTGGTCCGCTCAGGCATCTCGCCAAGATGGAAGAGTTCATGTGTAACAAAATGAATGGTGGATTAAAGGTGTATACCATAGACAGATTGTATCGGCAATAAAATTAATATTGCAATTATTTAGTTGGATAACAAACAATCCAATCAATCGTATTGTTCATTTCATTCAAAATAGTTCTTTCTTTTCCTCTGATTTTTTTGCTTTTCTTGGCCTGGCTGAGGGCCAGGCCAAGAAAAACAAAAAAATTAGTCATATAGTGCTTGACCTAATTTGAGAGCTAGAATACTTGCTGTAAAAGCATGA